>PISX010000820.1:0-235695 GCA_004024625.1 Mellivora capensis | reverse complement strand
ATGTCCTCCGTGTTATTTGTTATGCTCCGCAAATAAGTGAAACCATATGATAATTGACTCTTTCTGCTTGACTTATTTCACTCAGCATAATCTCTTCCAGTCCCGTCCATGTTGCTACAAAAGTCGGGTATTCATCCTTTCTGATGGAGGCATAATACTCCATAGTGTATATGGACCACATCTTCCTTATCCATTCGTCCATAGAAGGGTGTCTTGGTTCTTTCCACAGTTTGGCAACCGTGGCCATTGCTACTATAAACATTGGGGTACAGATGACCCTTCTTTTCACTACATCTGTATCTTTGGGGTAAATACCCAGTGGTGCAATTGCAGGGTCATAGGGAAGCTCTATTTTTAATTTCTTGAGGGATCTCCACACTGTTCTCCAAAGTGGCTGCACCAACTTGCATTCCCACAAACAGTGTAAGGGGGTTCCCCTTTCTCCACATCCTCTCCAACACACGTTGTTTCCTGTCTTGCTAATTTTGGCCATTCTAACTGGTGTAAGGTGTATCTCAATGTGGTTTTAATTTGAATCTCCCTGATGGCTAGTGATGATGAACATTTTTTTCATGTGTCTGATAGCCATTTGTATGTCTTCATTGGAGAAGTGTCTGTTCATATCTTCTGCCCATTTTTTGATGTGATTATCTGTTTTGCATGCGTTGAGTTTGAGTCCCCCTTTATTTCTTACTTGGATAATGCTATTGTGTATAATTTGTCTCTTTGCCTCTACTCTTGTCCCTTTATGTCTGTTCTCTACCCAAATAGCCATAATGATCTCTTCCCCCGCCCCAGACTTTATTTCAAGCAGTGTTAGGTTTACAGTAAGATCGAGAGAAAGATACAGAGATTTCCCATATACTTTCTACCCCTACATATGCATGGCCTCTAGTATCGACATCACTCACCAGAATGGTATACTTTTCACCAAAGATGAACTGCAGTGATACCTCACAGTCACCTGAAGTCTATAGCATACCTTAGATTTACTCTCTGTGTTGTATATTTTTTGGGCTTGGGCACATGCATAATGACATGTACCCATCACTATAGTATCATATAGAGTACTGGCACTGCCCTAAAACCCCCCCAACCCTCTGCTCCCCCAACCCCCAGCAACCACTGATCACCTTAGTGTTTTCATGCTTTTTTTAACCCCCAAATGTCATATAATTGAAATCACACAGTATATAGTCTTTTCAGATTAGCTTTCTTTTCCCCATTGAGTAAAATGAATTTAAGCTTCCTCCCTATCATGGCTTGATGGATCATTGTCTTTTAGCAGTGAATGATGCTTTGTCATACGCATGTAACACTCATACAGTTTATTTGTCAACAGTTTATCCATTCACCTGCCGTAGGACATCCTGCTTGCTTCCAAGCTTTGGTAATCATGAATAAAGCTGTTGTGAATATCAGTGTGTGGGTTTTTGGATGGACATATATATTTTTTAAGATTTAATTAATTAATTTTTTTTTAGAGAGAAAGAGCATGAGTGAGCAGGGTGAGGGGCAGAGGGTGAGAGAGAATCCTGAAGCAGACTCCCTTCTGAGCAGGGAGCCTAATGTGGGGCTAGATCCCAGGACCCTGAGATCATGACCTGAGCTGAAATCAAGAGTTGTCCACTTAACTGACTGTCCACTTAACTGCTTGCCCCTCTCAACTCGACTCACCGGGGAGCCCGCCTCAGCGCTCCTGGGTGGACATGTTTTCCACTCCTTTGGGTAAATATCAAGGAGCATGATTGCGGGATCATATGCGGAGAGTATTTTTAGTTTTGCAAGAAACTGCCCAGCTGTATTACAAAGTGGCTTTAACATTTTGTTAACTAGCCATAAGTGAGAGTTCCTGATGCTCCACATCAGCATTTGGTGGCGTCAAACATTCTGGGTTTTGGCCTGATAGACGCACACAGGTGTATCTTCTCTTAATTTGCATTTGCCCGACGATGGGTGACGTGGAGCAGTTTTTACAGGCTTATTTGCCATCTATATCTCTTCTTAAGCCTCTGAGCCATTTTTAAAAAAAAAAAAATTATTTATTTGACAGAGAGAACAGAAGCAAGGGGAGTGGAAAAGGGAGAAGCAGGCTTCCCGATGCAGGGCTCGACCCCAGGACCCCCGGGATCATGACCTGAGCCACAGGCAGATGCTTAACGACTGAGCCACCCAGGTGCCCCTCTCTGAGCCATTTTAAAATCAGGTTGTTTTCTTACTATTTAGTCCTTTGCATATTTTTGGATAGCAGTGTTTTATTAGGTGAGTCTTTTGCAAATATTTACCTGCAGCCTAGGGCTTGTCCTCTCATTCTCTTGACAGTATCTTTCCCAGAGCAGGGATTTTTAACTGTAATGAAGTCCAGCTTATCAGTAATTTCGTCAGGATTGTGCCTTTGGTATTTAAAGAGGCATCGCCATCCCAAGGTCATGTATGTTTTCTCCTCCTAACGATTCTTTAAAAATCTAAGTAAGACTCTATCTCACATTTGCTTTAAACTCCCAGAGCCTTCCCACTGCGTGGAGAATAGGGTTAGAACTCCTTAACGCTTTCCTGCCTTCCTCTCCAGTCCACTGTCTGTACTTTAGCTATGGTGCCCTTCCTTGGACGCCTCTCCAACACAAGGCTTTCTCCCCTGCCCTAGAACTTTTGTTCACATGCACCTGACGAACCCCACCTTCCCTCTGGTCCTGGCTGACATGTCACCTCTTCCGAGTGATCTTTCCCACCCACCCATTTAGATTAGACCACCCCACTTTCATACGTTAACTCAGAAACTGAGCGTTGCTTTTGTAGTTACAAAATCTTTCGATGCTACCGTGTGCCAGTACTCTGTGCTCATTAGGGTTTTAGGGATTTATACGACAGATAAGTTTCTTTTCCCCATGTCACTGGCAATCTAGCTTGAGAGACAGATAGTAAAAATAAGTGTGTAAGACCTTCATGTGCTGGGGCGCCTGGGTGGCTCAGTGGGTTAAGCCTCTGCCTTAGGCTCAGGTCATGATCTCAGGGTCCTGGAATCGAGCCCTGCATCGGGCTTTCTCCTCAGCGGGGAGCCTGCTTCCCTTCCTCTCTCTCTGCCTGCCTCTCTGCCTACTTGTGATCTCTGTCTGTCAAATAAATAAATAAAATCTTAAAAAAAAAAAAGACCTTCATGTGCTGCTTGAAGGAAATAAACAGGATAAACAGTGTCAACTGTGGGAGGGAGGAAGGTGGGGTTTTTGCAGGCATTGGGGTGGGCCCCCAAGGAGGTGACATTTGAGCTGAGAACTGAAGTGTGAACAACTAGCTGAACAAAGGCTAGAAGAAGGGCCTTCCAGAGAGAGGGAGGGACGGGGCTGCGATCCAAGGCAGCTGACCCTGCGGCTGTCGCCTGGCGAGGATGCTAGAGGACGAGGACATGGGGGGCGGCTGCAGTGTGGAGTCAGTCCTGTGTTGTCTTGTGGGCCACATCTGGCTTTGGCACTATGAGCCGCAGGGGACACGCACCTGCTTCAGCCACCACCGTTCAGCCACCGCTGTGCACCCAGCTCCAAGCAAGTGGCCCCAGAGTAGGGCTGAATGAATGTTGTTATTAATGAGATTAGGTAAGTCTCCACCCCCCTCTCCTTGTTTACATTATCTATGTGCTTATTGAGGTTTTGCTTTTGGCCCACACCAAAGGGACACTTCAGCTCAGCACTGGCTGAATTACAGCAAAGTTTGGTTTGGAACCGTCTGCATTTCATCAATGAGTCATGGATGTGCCCCCTCTTCCCCGGATATTGCTGGCTCTACAACAGAAACTTCCCCCTTCAGTTTTCACTAGGCGTCCTCAGAATCTTCTAGAAGCTCATAACCGATTCCCACGAAAAGCCTGAATACTATTTCTGAATCGCAACAGCAAAGGCCCTTCTTTGTCTGAAAGTGGAATCCACCCCAGTTTTGCTGGCTACTGGCACCTGGGGTTGGGAAAAGCTCTGAAGGGCTTACGTCTGTGTGCCCGAGGAGAAGGCTGTGTGTTTTTTGTATGCAGCAGGATGTCTAGACGGGGCCATCTTTTCTGCATTGGATGTGGAATCTTTGTTAGGCACAGGGGACCCGGGAGAAGCTCGAATCCAAAACAGCTTCAGCTGAGGAGAACCTTGCCAGGGAAGTCTGTTTTGTAATGAGATCTTTATGTCGGCAGGCTCTTTATTAACCCAGGGCCAACCCTGTTTTTTCCCACATGAAATTAATTTATTGGCTGGATTGCGCAGACGTCATTTGGCTCTCACTGCTGTTCATGAGTGCTGGCCTCTTTTGGAAGAGACGTATTATTCTTAAGAACCAGGGTCTTATAATTCTTCCATGGTGTTTTGGTCTATGGATTCCTTTGGCTTCCTTGAGGAGCTTGTCCTCCTTGGAGTATGTCTGTGGGTGTGTGTGTGCGTGTGTGTGTGTGTGCTTGCATGTGTCTGCGTGAGCCCATGAGCTGGACGATGCCATGGAGGTATAAACTAGAACTCAAAAAAGGTGGGGGTCTGGGTGTGGCGGGCAGGTGGGGCATGAGGGGATGCTCGGAAATCACAGCTCTGCCATCTGTGCGTTTTAACCATCCAGATCGGACAGAAGCTCAGTGTAAAGTGAAGATGGCGTGCTTAGCACCAACTGCCTGGACCGAATGCCGGCTCCGTCCCTCACTCTGTGTGTGACCCCATGCACATTACTTCTTCTCTCTGCCTTGATTTTTCTCACTTGCAAAATGGGGGTAATAGAAGTGTCTCAGAGTCACGAGTGGGTTGAATGAGTCAACAGTGCCAGGCCTGTTGTGGGCACCCCGGAAATGTCAGCTCATGCAGTCTTTATGAACTCTCCTTGGTTTTTCCTATGATGGGCTATTTATAGTATTTTGTGAGCAAGCCTCTCCCCTCCTTCTTCTACCACTTGAGCCAAGTAGGCTTAGATAGTGGATATTTATTTACGTTCCATCTGGCTCCTCAACGAGCCATCACGGGATTCTGGGGGCTATGCCATGCAAGTCTCCACCAGTGTGCAGTGTGTGGCCTCCCATTCGACACCTCCACCTCCATCTCCCTCCCAGAACGTCAGATGAGTGGAATCATACAGTAGGTAGCCACTGAGTCGACGTCTTTCTCTTGGTATGGCGCATTTCAGATTCCCCCATGTTCTTGTGTATCCCAGGACTTGGTTCCTTTTTAATACTGAGCTGTACTCCATCATATGGATGTTCTACACCCCGTGTCTCCATTCGCCGGTTGAAGGACATTTGGGTTGTTTCCAATTTTTTGGAGATGATGCAGTAAATTCACTATAAACATTTGGATTCAGGTTTTTACAGGAACATAAATTTCCATTTCTTTAGGATTATATTTTATAAGAAACTGCCTAACTGTTTCCCAAGGTGGCCATAGCATTTCGAACCAGCAGAATGTGAGAATTCTAGTGGCTGTGCAACCTCACCGGCATTTAGTATTCTTACTCTTGTCCTCCCTTTTTTTTGGTGGCGGCGGGGGGCGGGGAGGAGTGCATTTCAGCTAATCTGACAGGGGTGTAGTGATATCTCATTGTCGTTTTAATTTGCATTTTCCTGATGGCTAATGATGCTGAATATCTTTTCTAGTGCTTATTTGTTATTTGTCTATCTTTGTTGGTGAAGCACCTGCTAGAAGTTTGGCCCATTTTAAAAAAATTATTTTTATTAACATATAATGTATTATTTGCCCCAGGTTACAGGTCTGTGAATCATCAGGCTTACACATTTCACAGCACTCACCATAGCACATACCCTCCCCATTGTCCATCACCCAGCCACCCTATCCCTACCGCCCTCCCCAGCAACCCTCAATTTGTTTGGTGAGATTAAGAGTCTCTTATGGTTTGTCTCCCTCCCGATCCCGTCTTGTTTCATTTTTTCCTTCCCTACCCCCCAAAACCCCCACCCTGAATCTCAAAATCCTCATATCAGGGAGATCATATGATAATTGTCTTTCTCTAATTGACTTACTTAGCTCAGCATAATACCCTCTAGTTCCATCCACGTCATTGCAAATGGCAAGATTTCATTTCTTTTGATGGCTGCATAGTATTCCATTGTGTGTATGTGTATATATATATATATGTATATATATATATATACCACATCTTTTTTATCCATTCATCTGTTGATGGACATCTAGGTTCTTTCCACAGTTTGGCTATTGTGGACATTGTTGCTATAAACATTTGGGCGCACGTGCCCCTTCGGATCACTACATTTGTATCTTTAGGGTAAATAGCCAGTAGTGCGATTGCTGGGTTGTAGGGTAGCTCTATTTCCACTTTTTGAGGAACCTCCAAACTGTTTTCCAGAGTGGCTGGACCAGCTTGCATTCCCACCAACAGTGTAGGAGGGTTCCCCTTCCTCTGCATCCTCATCAACATCTGTTGTTTCCTGACTTGATAATTTTAGCCATTCTGAGTGGTGTGAGGTGGTATCTCATTGTGGTTTTGATTTGTATTTCTCTGATGCCCAGTGATGTGGAGCACTTTTTCATGTGTCTGTTTTTGGCCCATTTCTTTATTAGGTTGGTTGTTTTCTTATTATTGAGAGTTTGTAACCTGATTGGGGTTTGGGTCCTTCATGGGATATGGGACCTGCAGATATTCTCTCCCCATCTGTGCCTTTTGTTTTTATGCTCTTAACAATGCCTTGTGCAGAGCAGGAGTTTTTAATTTTGCTGACGTCCAATTTATCAATATCTTGTTTCATGGATTGTGCTTCTGATGTCATTCTACCCGTTTTTAATTTATTTTAATTGTCTTCCAACTCTGGACAGTGTTGGGGTGTGGCTTCCAGGCAGCTGCTGTGCGGGGTGGCCCTGCTTTCTGCTCCCTCCCCTCTGTGCCCTCACTGTGGTCACCAACCAGCACTCCTGTCCAGAGGAACGTAGGGCCACAAGTGTTGCCTCTCAGGAGCCCTGGTGAAAGGGGTCGTCCGAGAGAAAAGCCACTGAGGATGTCTCCCACAAACACTGGGTCCTTGCCAGGTCACCTGCCTACACCCCCACTTTCTCAAGATATCTTTATTCCAGAAACTTCATTGCTTTTCCTGGCCCCAGTCTCAGTGGGAGCCACTACAGTCCCCACCCCATGGACCTCCCTAACTTTGAATGTCGGAAACAAGGTTGAGCCCCTTATCTCCCCAAAGGATTTGGAACTTAATGCAGATTTTCTAGGGAGTGGCAACCTTGAAAAAATCTGCAAAAATCTATTTCTCCTTAACTGCAGGATACTGACAATCCACCCATCTCCACATTGCCTGGACAAGAAGGTCGGCTCCGGATGCCTTGCGCTTTCTACTCTCAGAAATGGGGCTCCAAGTGTTCAGATCAATGGACCTCTTACTGGACCCCTGCTCTGACTGTGCTATGTTGTGCCAGCCCCAAGGAAAGACAGGGTCCTTGGGCATCAGTGGGTTCTTTGTTTCCAGCTTTGCCGGAGTGGATCTGGAAGGCATCCATGTATCAGTGCTCAGGGAACCAAAGATTTCTGGAGCCCCAAGGCTGGGCTGTGAAGCATGTCTCTCCCATCTACAGCAAAGTGGTCATTACCTCTGTTTCTGCCACTACTGTTGCAGTAATGCTCAAATGTCCATGGGTCCCTCCAAGACTGCACATGAGTCAGAACTCTGCAGCTCAGTCCATGACTTGTTTCAAGTGTCAGGAGGCAGAATTTGGGATTGCGCCCCTATCAGTGCCTACACAAAGAAACCTCCTCCTTTGTGTGGTCTTGCCCATTCTGGGACTCCCTCACAGGATGCTTGGGGAGAGGGGTTTGCTTCAGACCTGGAGCATTCTTACCTCCCTCTGAGGCATTTTCACCTGTTCCAGTCTCCAGAACAACACAGTGACTTGGAGGGGTTGGTGACCTTCAGCTGCACTAATTCCCTCCTTTGGGCTTTGAAATTGATTTTCTTCCTTGTGGCATGTAAAGATTCAAAGCGTGCCCCTTGCTCCCTGTCCCAGGAGGGTTCCTCCATCAGTGGCTGAGTCGGGGACCAGGCGAGCGCCGGCCATCCGTGTAGGGGGAGGCCTCCCTGAGCATCTGCCTCGGCTCCTGAGCTCCATTTGTGTGTCTCTGGGTGTGCAAACTGGCCACAGGTTCTGCCAGGTCAGAACGGGCCGGGTTTGCAAGGGCTCTCTTGCCAAACCGGATGTTAATAAAGGGGGGCCAGTGGCCCTTTATGTTTCGCTGGTACCTTCTTGGAAATTCTGTATTTGTGGCAGCCTCCAGAGAACTCCCCATGGCCTCTCCACCCCGGGCTCTCCAGTGGGGTGAGGGGAGTGACTAGCAGGTATGTGGAGTTGTGCCCCTGGGGGATCGCTCGCTAGTCTCCATTCCCCACCAGCATCTGATTTAGGATGCCTCCCAATGCCTGTCTTCACCATCCCCAGCCCTCTGCACCAACCTTCTGGCCTGGCCCTGACCATGACCTGCCCCAGGCCCTACCCTTTCTCTCATAGGGGGACCAGAGGAAATCCAAGGTGCTGGGGGACAGGATGGAGGTAATTTAGAGATGGCGGGTTTGTGTGGCATCTCGGTCCCCGTGCTTTTCCAGAAGATACAAAGAGGGCAGCCTCAACCATTCTCCCGCCCCCATTTGTGCCCCTCCACACCTTTTCCCTCTCTGCTCACAGAGATAACTCTTCCCGCTCTGTCACGGACATATTTCCAGAAGGCACATGGGATCCCGGCACTCTCTTGCTTCAGACAGCTTCTGCTTTTCTGGAGCATAAAGCTCAAACACCTTAATGTCCCTTGTCAGTGGGCCCTGGGTTAGGATAACTGTGTTAGGGTCATTTCTGTGTTCTCCAGACACACTGTCCACCTGATACCCACCTACTTCTGGTTCTTCTTCACTTACCCCTCCTGCTTTCAGCCTCTGGGGCCTGCACTTGGTGGATCCTGCCCCTCTCCCCTTGCCCGTCCAAGTTGGTTCAGGGCTCAACTCGATAGATATTTCCTGCAGGCAGGAGGGACAGTGCCACCCCACCCCCTGGGCTTTCCCTGCTGGTGGTAGGACACAGACAATGAGAAAACAAACAATAAAGATAGAAGATGGTGAGGTGAACCATGAGAGACTATGGACTCTGAAAAACAACCTAAGGAGTTTTGAAGGGGGGGGGGTGGGAGGTTAGGGGAACCTGGTGGTGGGTTTTAGGGAGGGCACGTATTGCATGGAGCACTGGGTGTGGTGCAAAAACAATGAATACTGTTATGCTGAAAAGAAATAAAAATAAATAAATTAATTAAAAAAAAAGATAGAAGACGGTGAGGCCTGTAGGGTGGAAACATGCAGACTGACAGGCTTCCAGCAAGGTGACGTTTGAGCTGGGATGAGCCCAGTCCCTCAGTGATCTGGAAGGCAGGAGAAGAAGAGTTTCAGAGGCTCTGAGGACAGCAGAGGCTTGCTGTGCCCCAAGCATCCCAGGAACAGGGACGAGCCTGGTGCCTCAGGCACTCAGAAGGGATGGAGGGTTCCAATGCCCTCTGTCCTCTCTTCACCAACATGATCTTCAGCAACAAAGCAAATAATAGTAATGACCAGAAAAGACATGGAGACAGTGAAATATCTTTTATTGAACTTAGTATATATAATCATGCCAGAAAAAAAATTACAGGACAAACAAGAAAAATATGTCATAAACGAATCTTATTAAATTACATGAATGTGGAAAAACTTATTCCTACATACTGGTCTGCTGACGGAGTAAATAACATTATAGTTTCTCATTTCGAGCCTTGACCCTTGCAGACGTACCCATGGTTTTGCCAACGTTTTTCATGTGTTCGTGTTCGATATTCACCACAGCTGGATTTGTCCATCTGTCTTCACCCACAGATGGCTGAAGAACACCGCCTTATTAATTCTAATCTCAAAGAGTTTCCTCCACATGAAGCGACGGATATATGAACAGTTGGGAAACGTCTTAAACACAGGGATCATTTGGGCACAGAGTTATAAAAATTCCATTTCAAATGTCTCTTCTGGTAGAAAATCACTAAAATGTATCACCAGAAAATTCTTCACTAGTTTCTATTTCATTCAGTAGAAACTCAGAGGTTTTCTTCTTTTACGAAAATCAGAGCGAAGGTTGAATGACGGTGAACAGGACGTGACTCGCTTTAGATCAAGTGATCAGTTCTTGGTGTGGAAGGATCAAGACTTTCAGGCATTGCTCTTTCGAGCTTTTCTGGCATTTTTATAGTAGTGACTTTTCGTCATTTCTCATGGCATTCTGCTGTAAAATTTGCTTCTTTTTCTATTTAATTGTCCATTTCCTTGCCTTTGTTTGCTGCAGTTAATGGCCTTCTCCACCATCTCTGGGCATAGATCTCAAGGAACAGCTTTAATAATGCTCGATGTTTCTCTGTACGTTGTCCAAGACAGGTTTGGGCCGATGGCAAATATTTTCCTGACCAATTAACCTCATTTATAAATTCGCGTGAGGATAAAACTCCTAAATCGTACCACAGCTGTACGATGTTATTTTCTCGGTTCTCTTTCAGTTTTCAAACAAATGATCAACAATGGAAAATAATGAATTTCACTCTTAAAGACACTATTCAATTTCCACAAATCATGCATGAACTGAAATTTGCACTTATAAAACAAAAGGGTCATACCATGCCGTTCACACTCTGTTTTAAATTTGAAAAACATATGAACTTCCCAGTGATCATGTAGGAAGACAAAACTGAAGCCACTTAAGTTCTTTTTCTTCATCGCTGCAATCACGGGGCTATCTCCGTTTATTTTGAAGCTACTGTTTAAGTGCAGATTGTGTGTATGTGTGTGTGTGTTTGTGTGTCTATGTGTCCACAGGGCTTGGAGACAGAATCTATGCCCAAAGTGAATCTGCACAACTCTGGACACTACAAACTTACTCTTAAAACACAAGCATATGGGGCGCCTGGGTGGCTCAGTGGGTTAAAGCCTCTGCCTTCGGCTCAGGTCATGATCTTAGGGTCCTTGGATCCAGCCCCGCATCGGGCTCTCTGCTCAGCAGGGGGACAGCTTCCTCCTCTCTCTCTGCCAGCTGCTCTGCCTACTTGTGATCTCTGTCTGTCAAATAAATAAATAAAATCATACAAACAAAACAAAACAAGACACAAGCATATAATCGAGTCCATGTGTCTCAAGGACCTCTATATGACTGGGAGTTACTGGAATTAGCCTCTGCGTAGAACTCAGTGTGTATTAAAATGTTAAAATGATAAGTATGTATTAGTTTGAAGTTTGCATATATATTCTTTTTTTAAAAAGGCTTTATTTATTTATTTGTCAGAGAGAGAGAATAAGCAGAGGAAGGAGCAGGCTGGGAGAGAAGCAGGCTCCCCATTGAGCAAGGAGCCTGATGCAGGACTTGATCCCAGAACCCCAGGATTATGACCTGAGCTGAAGGCCGATGCTTAATCGACTGAGCCCCCCAGGTGCCCTGTCTACATATATATTCTTAAAGCTCAAAGGAATGGAAGTAGGCGTTTGGACCAAGGCCAACAAAAGATTTTTGGGGGAAAGGAGTATTTTAATCACTGACACCATTCAGAATTGCTGGCACATGGTGAGTTTTCTCACCCTAACTCCCCCACAATGCAACCCCTTTCTGCTTGCATCCTCGGCGGCTGGTTTTCCATTGGCGGGATGGCTGGTGTGTTCGGAGAGAAGGTGAATGAGGGGAGGGTAGTGAGAAACGAGACCGAAGGCGCTGGCAAGAGCCAAGAACTGAGAGGGTCTTGAAGGTCATGGTGATGGCGTGTGGCTTTTATCTTGAGTACCATGCACTCGTATAGTGTCAGCTAGACGCCACCCCCCGCCCACCATGGAACATGAATAAGTCATCAGGAATTTACAAAATTGTGGGATGTCCTTCCTAAGGGCATGCGACATATTTCATATATCTTTGTAAACCTGGGATTTTTCTCGTTGCTTAGGAGAGATTGAATGTATGAAAATAGCCAGGCCATATATAAACATTGAACTCTGACCCACAGTCTGCAGTGTCCGCCTCAGCAAACTAATGCATTATCTGTAGCAACCAGTTCAGGAATCCAAATGATAACCCCAACAACATTTGGCCTCAGGTGCTTGAGATTTGATGAATTACTGACAGCCTACTGAAGTTTCACCCCTACTTCTCATTTAGGACCGTATTGGAGAAAGCCACACTTATGCCCATAACCGATCACGCAGAATGCCCCCCTTCTAGCTAGCCCACCTCCAGCTTCTCCATGCCACCAGGCTAAACCCGGAGCCTTCCCTTTTCCCACTGCAAAACTTTCTCACTCACATGCTTGCCTTGGAGTCTCTGCCAACACAAGAGGGAATGGCTAATTCCCTTGCTGTCTGTACCAAGCTCTGAATACGTAACTGGTATTCTCATTTGGGTGGTTTTCCTTTATTTCCACACCTTACACAATACATGAGTGAATGGATGAGTTACAGTCTTGCCATCCAGAAGCCAACAAAAGTGATGGGAGAGAGAAGGCTAAGGACACGGAGATTAACAACAACTGGAATGGCCAACGACAGACACAGTAGGGCTGCTAGTGACCAGAGGAGCATGTCTTCCTAAGTCTCTGGGTCTGGTCACCGGCTGCTTCCTCCAGAAGCCTGCTCCTTTGGACACACGGGATCCTACTCTGTAGAGTCAATCCTAACCTGCTCTTCTCACTTACTAGATTGTGAGCATCTCCCCACTTCATAGGAAATTCTTCAAGAATGCAGCTTTTAGATGGTTGCATAGTGTTCCATGAGGATTGCTCCTGGTTTTAAACAGAAAATTCCAGAGTCAAAGTTAGCGCTAAAATTTAAAGTTTTTTCTTATATGCTTCCAGATTGTCCTCCTAAAAAGTTTAGAGAAATTTGCCTTTGTATTCAAAGTGTATGGAGAATATACAGTTCCTACTTCTTTACCTGCATTTTGTAGTCTTTTCCAATCTTTGTGTGTTTTAAAGCCCCAAAGTGTTACATTGTGTGGATTTACATTTCTTTGGTAACTAATGGGCTAAACATGGTTTTATGCAGTCATTAGTCATTTTATTTGTTTTATTTTTAGATAAATTTTCTTGTTCGTGTCCTTTCACCTCTGTCATTTTCTGGGCCAATTCCATACAGTTTTAATACCGTGTTTCTATAATTTATTTTAATATCTGATAGGATAAATCACTTACAATTCCCATTTTTTTCTCCAGAACATTGATGAACATTTAACTTTTATGAGGGTTTTGATTGAAATTGCATTATGTTTACAACTCAATTGGAAAAGGGCTGTCTTTAGAATAAATTCTATCAGAACACAGTCTATTTATGCATTTATCCAGACATTTTTGTTTTGTTAATAGACATCCTTCACACTGTTTAGTTTATTCTCATGTGTTCAGATTTTCAGTTGTGATGGTGGATGATGTTATTTTGTATTATTAATTACAGTTAATTTTTAATGGTCATGTGGGTAAATAGGAAAGAATATTTTAAAATATTTATCTATTTACAGTCACCATGAGACTGACCTCTCTTAGTTGTTCTAATGTTTCTTTTCAACTCATTCTTTTGGGTTTTCAAGGTCAACAAACATGTGGAGAAATACTAAGAAATTTGCCTATATGTCTCCAATAGTCATCAATTTCACATTTTGTCTTTGCCTTACTGAATTGCCTGGAACAGACAGAGCATTGCTAATGGCCATCATAAGCACCCTTGTCTCATTTCTCCCTTGGACGGAAATGATGCCAGTTTTCCACTGTCCTGGGTGATACGGACTGTGGTTTGAGGTAGATATTCTGTATTGTTTTAAGATCAGATGCATTTATATTCCAAATTCATTGAGTTTTTAGCAAGAGGATATTGATGTCATACCGTGCTTTTTCAGCTTCCATCTGTCAGCCTCCATGACCGTGTACAGTATGCACTGTGGTTTCCTGATTCTGTCATTCATTCTGTATGAGCAATTGGCATTTTATTGTAAGGACAAGTATTTTCTTTGCATCTTCTTAATCTAGAAAAATTTATGTATTTCTTTATTTATTTCTGTATGGATTCATGGACTCGATTTATTCAGCAGTTTGTAGTCTGTTATAATCATTATATAAACAATATGTTGATATTCATATTGCCCCACATTTGGCAATTGGGAGTCCCTCCCGTCTGGTTCCTGTTCCCATGACTCTTCAAGCATTTTTTTTTTTTAATTTTCTGGTATTGAAAGACATTGGGTTCAGGGGCGCCTGGATGGCTCAGTGGGTTAAAGCCTCTGCCTTCAGCTCGGGTCATGATCCCCGGGTCCTGGGATCGAGCCCCACATTGGGCTCTCTGCTCCACGGGGAGCCTGCTTCCTCCTCTCTCTCGGTCGGCCTCTCTGCCTACTACTTGTGATTTCTGTCTGTCAAATAAATAAATAAATAAATAATCTTAAAAAAAAAAAAAAAAGAAAGACATTGGGTTCGTATTATTCTTGCTCTGCCCTATTTCTAGTTCAGTTATTCCTCTAAGGAGCTCTGCCTAAAACAAAAACAAATAAATAAACAAATATGGATCCCTCGTTGGTGGCACTACAGGATGGTTTCCTTTTTGCAATGGTAATGAATTAGAATTTTGGAGCCGACTCTATGAGGTCTAGGCTTGAGTCCATGAATACCTATACTGAGGGTAATGGCAGTTGAGTTTCTCACTGTGCAGCACATGTGAGAAGGAAGAGATGAGAAGTGTACAGTGTTGTGCTAGATTAGGATGGAAGGTAGCAGATGAATCCATGGTTTTTAATATTATCTATCTATCTACCTTCCTAACTGTCATCTGTTTCTCATCTATCAATTATCTCTTCTATCATCTCTCTATCATCTGTCATCTATCTACTTACATATTTATCATCTATAGATATAGAAATAAACATTAATGCCTAGTTAATATGTGTGTGTGCCTCTGTGTATGTGTGTGTATATATATGTGTCTGTGTATGGATGTGCATGTGTATTTGTATGTGTGCATGTGTGTATTTATGTGTGCTTGTGTGTTTGCATGTTTATATGTGTGTGGGCATGTGCACATATATATGTATTTGTATGTGTATGCGTGTGTATCTCTGTGTGTATACTTGTGTATTTGTATGTGTTTGTGTGTGCATGTATATGCATGTGAGTATGTGTGTGCACATACACACGTTTTTCCCAGCTGTCTGCCGAGAGGACCTAGAAGTAATGACACACTGGTAACAATGAACATGTCTTAGTGCTAAGACCTTTATTTTTAATTATTAATCTCAATTAAATTTTTAAAAAGTTTATCCTTCTTTTGTGCGTGTTATATTATAGGGACATTTTGTAAATGTTCTGCAGCATTTTAAAAACTGCGGTCTGGACAGCAGCACTGTCCAATAGAACTTTCAGTGATGATGGAAATGCGACTTGTCTGCATGATGGTATCCACTAGACATGTGAAATGTGGTTCGTTAAGACTGAAGAACTGATTCTTCGTTTTCTTTTAGGTAAAGTTTGATTTTAAACAGCTACCCGTGGTTAGTGGAAAGCATATTAGACTTTTGGGTAGAAGGTTTGAAAGTTGTGTATATGAATTCAAGTTTTTTAATAAAATGGTTCAAATCCATTTTGTTCAAATACCATATTGGATCTCTGGGTATATGATTTTGCCTCTTCCATATACACACACACATATGCAATTAATATTGACCAAATCCTCTCTATTTTTTGTCTATCTGGCAAAGATGGAGAGAAAAATGTTCTCATTGACCATTTTGCTTCAGTCCTTCCTTTGTTAAATATTAATATTATCATCCCTGATTTATTTCTGTGTCTGCATGGTAAGTCTTCGCCTGTCGCCTTATTTGGCATGTAGAAAGAACTCAGTATTTATTTGTGGAATGAATAAATGCATGACTGCATTTTTTAAACTTTCTGGGACGTTTTATTGTAAGTGTGCTCCTTTACAACAGCACAGAACTGGGTTTTGTTCGTGACCCAAACCAAGTCTTTTAATAGAGAAATTTAACTCATTTACATTTTCGTATAAAATTAAAGCTTATCCATGTCTTTCCTTCTGGGTAAGGATCCTGGTGATTCTCTTACCTTGAAGGGTTCCATATTCATGCAGCCTAGGGAAAAGGTTTCCTTTTTAATTATTGCTTCCCTCCTCCCTTTTCCCTTTCCTTTTGAACTACTTTTATATCCAGTTTATGTGTCCTTTTTTCCTTATTTCTTTCTCATTTTTCATTTATTGACCCTCCAGAGCCCTGGTAATATCTCTTGAGCTGGTCTTCTAATCTCCACTTAAAAAATGTATCAATCATATTTTTCACCCCAAAAGCAATTTTCCCCCCAGATTTTTCCTTTTAGGACTGCCTCCCATAGTTTCCTCATTGAAATGCTCTCTTGGAAGAACACCTAAAGACTACATTTTTCTCCTGTTCCTTGCACTAACTCTGCCATATAACGTGACATTTGCTCTAATTGCTCAGATGTATGCCTGCATCTTGAATGGCTAAATATTTCCATATGTCTCGTGATTTCTCTCTGTTTTCTCTCCCACCCAGGGGAGGTCAGAGGGTAATCTGACGGGGGATTCTGGAAAGGATGTCAGGGCTCCTGTTTAAATCTGTCAGGCTCTGTGGAAGGGAGGAGGGAAAAGTTTAGATTTACCGTGGGCTTCCTTTGCCAAATTAGCTTCAGGGATCTACAGCCAGAGCCCCCAGGCAGGCCTGTTCACCTTTCTGTTTGCGGTCGGTTGTGGCAGTCTGGTTCATGGAAACGGTGTCCCTCTTCTCTGTTCGCCATGATGGCAGAGGTTGAGAACTGTTTAATGACCTTCGCCATCCAGAACGTGTGTGCTTGGACAATATAGGAGAGAAACTGAGTTTAAAAACTAGCAGAGAGGGGCGCCTGGGTGGCTCAGTGGGTTAAAGCCTCTGCCTTCGGCTCAGGTCATGATCCCTGGGTCTTGGGATTGAGCCCCGCATTGAGCTCTCTGCTCAGCAGGGAGTCTGCTTCCTCCTCTCTCTCTGCCTGCCTCTCTGCCTACTTGTGATTTCTGTCTATCAAATAAATAAATAAAATTTAAAAAAAAAACAACTAGCAGAGAACCCTCTGGCATTGAAGGTAGCTCTACACAAAGAACTAGCTGCCCCCACTGCCCCTGCCTGGCCACCAGCATGTCATGCCTGGATTACTCCCCTGTGTGGATTGGGGTCATACTGATTGAACCCAAAGGTGTCCTTTTGTTCCCTTTGCTCTTATTTGTGCCTGAAGTTCATGAAGTTCAAATCTGACAAACTCTGGGGTTGAGGGATACCAAGGCAAAAGGCTGAAGAGCGGTTTGATTTGGATATAGAAAGCTGACCTGCCCAAACTGAATTCTCAAAGCACCATGGCCCTTTCTAGCACCCTGTCCAACCTAATCCTGACTTGGGTGGTACAAAGTGGTGAAGGTAACCTTGCACCTCTCTGCCATCCCACACAGGTAAGGGCGTCCTTGGAACCAGAGGTATTTTGCTTTGAGAAGAGTACGGGGGGTGCTTGGGTGGCTCTGTCGGTTAAGCCTCTGCCTGTGGCTGGGCGCCTAGGTGGCTCAGTGCGTTAAGCTGCTACCTTCGGCTCCGGTTATGATTTCAGGGTCCTGGGATCAAGTCCCACATCAGGCTCTCTGCTCAGCGGGGAGCCTGCTTCCCTCTCTCTCTCTCTCTCTCTGCCTGCCTCTCTGCCTACTTATGATCTCTGTCAAATAAATAAATAAAATCTTAAAAAAAAAAAAGCCTCTGCCAGTGGCTTGGGTCGTGATCCCAAGGTCCTGGGATCGAGTCCTGTGTTGGGATTCCTGCTCTGCCCGGAGTCTGCTTCTCCCTCTGCCCCTCCCCCCGTTCGTACTCCTTCTCTCTCCCTCTCTTTCAAATAAATAATAAAATCTTTAAAAAAAAGAGAGTGAGAGAAGAGGTACGGTGCGTTGGAGGGGTAGCGGGGAGAAATGCTGGGTGTGCATGATGGTGATAAATGACTACAGGCCAGACTCGGCTGGGATACTCCAAGGGCTCTGCTCCTCTCCTCCCAGCATCTGGCTGAGCAGATTTGCCTTCTGAGTCCAAGCCCTGCCCTAGTCACCGTGATGCATATATATATCCTTGGGAAAACAGAGGGGGCTCTGGGACAGGTCCCAAATCTGCTGTTTGTTAGCAGTGGGATCTGGTCAAACTTCTGAGGTTTGGCTCTTCTCCCATATATGGAATAAACATCTCCATTTCAAAGGACCTGCATCATGAAGCTTCTTGCTGGATAGTGAAGGGTACCTGTTGGGTTCTCAATTCATAAACGCACACTGGTCCATAAACACACATGGAAGAAGAATGGCACCCTTGTTAGGATGGCAAGTGCTGGAGTTGGAATTGCCTGGTGTGAAAATTCCTGTTTTTTCCCTCACTGGCTGCAGGTCCTGAGCACACTTGGCCTCTTTGAGTCTTACGTTTCTCATTTGTAAAACAGGGACGAAGTCCTCCCTACTCCATAGTTCTGGTAAGAGCGTTACATGAGGTGTGTGCTTGAACACCCCAGAACACTGCCTGACACATAGTAACAATTCTATACAAGGTCTACATTTTAAATAAATTAAAAAAAACCGCACAATCCTAGCACTGCTACTTTTTTGGCATCAGAAGAAGCATTAACACAAATACACAAAGGTGTTAATCTCAGAATTGTTGCAGTACGGTGGGAAACACTGGAACAGCCTAAATGTTCATTGTAAACAAACACTGGTGTATCTTTTTACAGGACCCTGTGCAACAGTTTGAAACACTCAGGCAGCTCTCTGTGTGCCAGTGTGGTCACAGCTCTGGGACCTCCCAGTGGCTGAACTTACAGCCCTGCAGTAACACACTGAGTATGACGATATTCTGTAAGAAAACTGGAGACAGTCTACATCTCCATACAGCGCTGCCCCCACAGGCACGTGTGAATGCTGGGCACGCAAATCTCTGCTGAAGTGTTCTCTAACTATTTTGGAATTTTGGAAAAATCGTGAGATTCTTAATAGTTGAATCTTTGAACTGTGTTTTGCAAGTGATGGGATGACGGATCATGCATGTGAGTGGGGAGATGTGTCAGTAACAGCATGGACCAGGACTTGGAAACAGATTGGCAGTGGTGGTAGCAGCAGCCATGGTGGGGTGGAGGTGGAGGGGATTCCACCTGGGAACAGCGGTGGGACCTGCAGCATGAGACCAGCTTACCTGTCCGTCCCGGGAGCTGGTCCCTGCGGGCTCTGCACAGATATTAGCTCTTTGACCTGAGTGCCAAGATGGGAATTGTGAAAGCTCAGGCAGTTAACTGTCAGTAAATGACCACAAATAAAAACATACACGTGGATATTGTAGATGTTATAATAAAGCATTATGGGAGTTATTAGAAGCTTCAAAGACATCAAAATCTCTGTTTTTATAAACTGTTACTGCATTACAAAGCAAACACCCACAGGCTTGGATGAAAGATTGTCCCATTTGTTGGAAAAGAACATGGCTTTCATATAAGGTTCAGGAGAACCAATTATCAATGAGGGGGGCGAATTTAAAATTAACTTTTCCTAGTAATTGAAGATACAGTGATAGAATGCCTAAACAAGCATTTTGACTTATATACGAATGATGAAGCTACTTTCAGTTTCTTGTATGACCTCCACAAGTTACAGGAAATGTCAGAGGAAACATTAAAATGCCATTGTATAAATTTACATTGAAAATTAAAATCAGACTTACACAAAACTGATTCTTACGAAGAGTTAAATCTTTTTAGAAAAATTGTTCCATGGGAATCATCAGCTCTAGATGTACTAAAATTTGTATTTCAAAATAATTTATCAGAAACATATCCCCGTGCTGTCACAGCCTGTAAAATACTCTTCAGAGCTCCACTAACAGTTGTGTCAGCAGAAAGATCATCCTCAAATTAAAAATGATCAAATATTATTTGCAATCTTGCAGCTGGCAGGGTTGATTGACATCACTTTCAGTTGTGTCAGTTGATGAAGTTGCTAGAAGTATAATTTTTGATGACCTAATAAGTGATGTTGCAGATATTTGCAGAAAAGAGAGCCAGAAAGATCTTACGATCAATCAAAAGATCATATTAAGAAAGTATTATTTATTGTATTATATAAAATTATGACACCAATTTTTTTTGCAATTTATAACTTATGTTGTTACTCATGTAATCATTTGCCCCATTACATCTTACAAGTAACAGACTTTTCCAAGGGGGAATAAATGTATTTTATTATCTTCGTGTATCATATCAGGTGGTAAATGATGCCTCTGCCATATTACAAGTTGATATTTGGTTTGAAAACTTGGTTAAAGGGCTGTCTACCAAGTTTCTAATTCTTGTAGGAAGGCACTTTGAGGCTATGCAAATATCCTGTTTTTCACCACACTTCTGCTTGTCTACTAATTTTAGCATCCATTGCCAATTCTTGCCTGCAGTGATTATTACCATGGATCTAAATACCCAAAATACTCTTCACAAAAGTAGAAGAAACAATTCTAAGATTTGTGTGAAACCATAAAAGACCTCAAAGAGCCAAAGCAATTCTGAGAAAAAAGAACAAAGCTGGAGGCCTCAGGCTTCCTTATTTCAAACTATACTACAAAGTCATAGTAATAAAAACATTATGGTACTGGCGCAAGACAGTTACATAGACCAGTGGAACAGAATAGAGAGCCCAGGATGCCCAAACTTGCATATCCAGTCAACTGATAGTAAGGGAGCCAAGAACACCCAGTGGTGGAAAGGACATTCTCTTCAACAAATAGTGCAGGGGAAACTGGAGAAACACATGTAGAACAATGAAATTGGACCCCTACCTTAGTCCACTTACAAAAGCTAACTGAATGGATCAAAGGGTTAAACCTAAGACCTGATACCAGAAAACCCCTAAAAAAATGTAGGGAAGCTCATTGGAATTGGTTTTGGCAATGATTTTTTGGACCCAGTGCCAACAGCACAAAAAACAAAAGCAAATATCAACAAACAGGACCACATAAAACTCAGAAGTTTCTGTACAGCAAAAGGAACAGTTAAAAAAATGAAGACAACCTACAGAATGGGAGAATATTTTTGCAAACCATGTATCAGATAAAGGGTTAGATTAAAAAGCATGCAAAAGAACTGAACAGACAGTTTTTCAAGGAAGACATCAGAATGGCCAACAGGTACATGAGAAGATGTTCAGCATCACTCATCATACGGGAACACAAATCAAAACCACAGTAAAATACTACCTCACACCTGTCAGAGTGGCTGGGATCAAGAAGACAAGAAACAACAGTGCTGGTGAGGACATGGTGAAAAGGAAACCCATACATTGTTGGTGGGAATATATATTGGCCCCACACTGTGGAAAACAATATGGAGAAATTAAAGATAGATCTATTATAGGATCCAGCAATTCTACTTCGGGGTATATACACAAAGGAAATGAAAACAGGATTTCAATGAGATACGTGCATTCCCATGTTAATTGCAGCATTACTTACAATAGCCAGAATGTGGGCATAACCCAAATGCCCATCAATGGATGAATGGATAATGTGGTATATATACACAATGGAATATTATTTAGTCATGAGAAAAGAAGTTATTCTGCCATTTGTGACAACCTTCGTGGACCTTAAGCACATTATACTAAGGGAGACAAGTCAGGGAAAGACAACTACCATATGATACCCCTTATAAAAAAAAAAATCTGAAAAAAGAGAGTAAAATAGTGGTTACTAGGCCAAAGGGGTTTGGGGGATAAGATTGATGGTGTTTAAGGGTATTAGCTTGGATTGAGTAGTAAATAAGCCATAGAGACCTCATGCACAGACCATGCTATCCTGCTCTCTTGAGCTACAATTATGTAACATGATAAATATTGTTACAGTGGCAATCCTGTTTACAATGTATAAATGTATCAAAGTAATATACTGTAAGACCTTAAATTCACACAGTGGTGCATGTCAAATTTATTCAATAAAAAAATAAGTAACAACAAAAAATAAAAGCACCTGTATTAAAGACGTTTATGAAAGTGGTACTTGTGGGATACGTTGTGAGTTATATCATAGAATGGAAGTGAGAGCTCTTTGGTCATGCTTTTAGAGAAGAGTATATAAACACTTGTAATAAAGTTCGTAAATTGTGGTCCCTGCTTGGGATGAATTAAAGTGTGTTTTTAAGTGAGGGATAAAAAAGAACTGTATTACTATGGTGTGTGCTAATGGTGACTTTCTATTTCCATCATTCCTTCTGTACATGTTAACTGAAATTTGTAGTAAGGAAGAGCTGTTCCTATTTGTGTATTTGTTTATTTATTTATTATGGATATCAGCATAGACTTATGGATATATGTTTTATTCTAAGGGTTACGATATATTATTATTATTTATTTTCTTGCTTAAATAGTCCAAGGTTTGGACATTGGGAGCTCCTCCAAGCTGACTCGAGGGCCTTTCAATGTGTCCCCTTTACTTGTGCCCTTTGTAACTTTCTGGCATTACAAAATTTTTCCCTACCCCAACCTTGAGATCTCCTTTCATGTTGCGTTTTCAGAGTAAATGCAGAGGAACCCTTTAAAACTCTTAAGATGAACTGGACGTGTCTCATGATGTGCCCACATCAGCACACAGTCTGCTCTTTGGGTGGCTGATGGGAGGGACCTCATGACAACTAGAATCCCAGGGTGTGTGCGGACACAGATGGGTTATCATTATGGACATGAGTGCTCTTCTTAGCCCTGCCACCAGGAATGGCAAACTGCTTTCTGGAGTAGCCCGAATGGGATGGAGAGCTTTTTTTAATTTTTAAAGAATTTTATTTAATTTTTTGAGAGAGAGAGCAGCAGACAGAGGGAGAAGCAGACTCCCTGCTGAGCAGGAAGCCCGATGTGAGACTCGATCCCAGGACCCTGGGATCATGAATTGAGCCAAAGGCAGATGCTTAACCTACTGAGCCATCCAGGCATCCCTGGAATGGAGAGATTCTTAAGGGTCTGCTGGGGCTTGGAAGCTGGGACTGGGCATTGCCTGTTGGTTTTACTGACTCTGCCTGAATACCAAGTATGTCCAATTTTAGGGCTTCTCTGACTCTTGGCCCAGCCAGCCCACCTCTGATTTTAAGTAGAACTCTAACTGCCAACAAAGGATCTGCTGCCAGCACCATTTTCCAGAGAAATAAACCTGTTTTGCCAAAAAAGAAATCTCGTTCTCTAAGCAGAGACTTGGAGAATAAAATGTACATATTCCAAATGTTTTTAAATTAAAAGAAAAATATACTCGCCCCCACCTCCCCAAATTATCTTGGGGAGTGGTGGTGGTAGATGGAATTTTGGGAACAAAGTATGTATACTCTTTTCAAGGCACTGACTGTAAATTTCAAGTCTCATTGTTTAGAGTAATAGAACGCTTGTAACGCCTCCTAATTTTATGGTGTCTTATAGATGGGCTGCTTTAGTTTATGGCAAAATTCAACTAAATAGAAAATAATCGTTTATTCAGGAAACACTTAAAATTTTTCCAATTAAGTGCTTTAAATTTTTAAAATCTTTTAAATTTTGTTAATAAAGGAACTACACTTTGGTGCCTGGTAGAAACTCCAGCCTCTTCTACATTTCTGGCTGTTCCAAGAAGCACACTTGAGAAGCTCAGCTGGTGTCAGAGGAAAGCAAAAGATGTGATTATGTTTTCAATTCTTAGAGCCTTCGTGTTGTTGAGAAGGAGTAGAGGGAGAACGAGGAGAGGAGGAGAGCCCCTCTCCCCACCCTTTGCCCACAGAAGGAGGGAATAAAGGCTGAGCAGAGCCAGGTGTGAGGATCAAGGTCCGACATCTCAGTGACCAGAATATCTATTTTTCTTTTATTATTTTTTAAGATTTTATTTATTTATTTGACAGAGATCACAAGTAGGCAGAGAGAGGAAGGGAAGCAGGCTCCCTGCTGAGCAGAGAGCCCGACTGGGGACTCGATCCCAGGACCCTGGGATCATGACCTGAGCTGAAGGCAAAGGCTTTAACCCACTGAGCCACCCAGGCGCCCCCAGAATATCTATTTTCTGTGATATTTATTAATTGCCTTCATTTGAAGAAAGCCTTCCTTATACTTCACATTAGTTGATTTTTTTTTTTTTACCCCCAATTTTGGCCATTTTTACTCAGTCACTCAACAAACACCTGTTGGTTCAGGAGCAATTGGTGTGGTGAGAGCGGGAGGAGCCTCGGCAATCTGGGCACCAAAACCCACCTGCCCGGCTGGATTTGTGTGGACCCGAGGGAGGAAGGACAAGCCCAGCTGATTCTTGGCACATCACGCAGAGGACACCCCTCTGCTGTATCCACATCCCTATTTGTAGCTCTGCTTGGGAAAGCCGCAAAGACCAGGGCGGAGGAATTGGGGGCTTTTGGTGCTAAAATCTTTTACCTGCTTAAATTACAATACTGAATAATTATGTATGTGCAAAAACTGTCAAAAGTATACTTACATTCTGCCGTGTGCTAAAATTACTTTTCATTATGACCTATTTGTACATCATTTGAACCAACTATCTCAGCCTGGAAATGTAAATGTGTTTTTGTTTTTGCTCTGCAGGTTAGGTCAGCAGACGCCTGCAACAAATATGATGGCAAGGGTGAAGGTGACATGATTTACTTAAATCAGGCAATTTGTCCATTAAAGCATCGAAGACTCAACTCATAAAGACACTCTTTAGTAGATGAACTATAATGTTGCCCCGCATTTGTCATATTAGGTGATTTGAAAGGAAAGAACAATTATAAAAATGAATGTACTTCTCCGTTGAAGGAAGAAGATCTAGTTTTTGCAGCAGGGGGTGGTTAATTTTCCACAGATAAAAACAGGTTTCACAGCAATTCGATAACTGTAACATCCTACAATTAAAACATAGGAAGAAAAGGTTCCCCTGCCAAAGCCGACAGTCGTAGGAATTAGCTGTTCAGGACCAGCATCGAAGGTTATTCTGTTCCCCGTAGGAACAGCTCCATTGCCATAAACTGTGTCGGTGTGTCCCCTGCCCCCCCCTCACCCCGTTACCGAGCTGCTTTCAATTAGCAGGGATTATTAAACTGGAAACATTTTCGCTGCTGCCGAAGCTGCTTTCCTGCGTTACGAGCTGAGCTAGAGGCGTCACAATAAAAGCTGATGGATTAGCAAAGAATGTACTTACAGCAACTGATGCCCAGTGTCATTTTCCATGCATGTCGCCACCTCTCCTGCCCCCTGGATTTTGTGTTTCAGTTCAGAGATTAACCTTGGTTTCTCTCTCTGTAACCTTTGGAAGGCTGGAGGCTCTCAACAACTTCCATCTCGACTGCCTGCTTCAAGTCTCATCTCTCCCCCCTCCGACCCCAAAAGTCCAGAGACCTCTCCCCCAAATTCCCAGAGGGAAGGTATTAGGTTCCTGTGTTATCGGCCTTTTTTTCTTTGGTGTTTAATGGCCAGCATGTTAGAATGACAGCAGTGGTAGCACACCTCTGGAGAACACAGGCCACAGCACATGGCCGGGGTGGAGGCAGGTGTCTGGGTCCTAGTGGAGGGTTGAAAACACTGCAGCCATGTACCTTGAAGCCTCATCTCGTCCTCAGTCATCTTCTGTCTTATTCTGAGCCTTCGAAAAATTTTCTCGGGTGGACCTTTTGTTTCTCCCACTCACCGAATTGATTTTCCAACACACGCTCCGAGTTAGCGCTGTGTGACGTTTTCACATGTATTTATTTACTAGATGTTATGTGTTTATTTATTTACTATATGCTTACTATACGTTCACTATATATATTTATTTGCTACATATTTATTGAACCTGTATTTATTATACAAATATATGTGCTTGCATATATACATGTATTTATAGATTATATGATATTTAGATAAAATACATATTTATGTATTTTTTATGTATAGCATTTAATATGTTTATAGATCTTATTCAGTTCGGGCAACAATACTCTGAGTTAGGCATAGTTCATACCCCCCTTCCAGAGGAGCAAACTCAGTCTTGTGAGTGGCTGAGGCTGACTTCGAAAGGAGGCAGAACGCTTACCTACCACGTGGCTTCTTTGTCCAAACCGGTGGCTGCTCTCAGCTTCAGATTCCTCCTCTGTCCCAGGAGGGATTTGGAACAGAGCCTCTCTGTTCCTTTCCAGGTTGTTCACTTTTTAAAAATCCACTGGTTTATCCACCATCTGCTGGTTGTGTGCTCACTTGGTGCCTGGCATGTCCCCAGGCTCTGGGGACGGCGGTGCGCTAGTCAGAGCAGCTCCCTCCTCTCTTGGGACGGGGGCTCAGGCCCCAGCTCTGATGCTTTCTGACCAGTGTTCAAGGTTAAGGGCCATCCCTCCTCTGATTCTCCCATCAGGCTCACCGGTTCCATCGGGAGCAAGTTTGGCCGCCAAGAGAGTGTGGGTCCCGAGTCAGGGCTCTTTTACCGCTGGCGAGAGGATGCTGGGAAGGCACGTGTGACCACTCCGGGGGCAGCTGAGGGTCACCTGCCAGACTGGAATGAATGCCTATGCCTGCCTGGCCACTCACCACGCATAAGGAGGTCAGGCTTTTCCACTTTGCATAATTGCTCGAGATGTAAGGGCTCAGTGCATCGGCTGGGTCTTGGCTTCTGTTCCACGAGGCCTGCCTCCAGCCCCCTATGCGCTGGTCCTCGAGGCAGGCAGAGAGGGGCTGGGGTGGAGGCCTGGAGCAGGAGGCTGGGAGGGGAGCTGTTCCCCTGGAGGCGGGGCCTAGGGCGCCGCGACCACAGTTATTTCTGGATTATGACTCAAAGCACACAACAAGAAGCATTTATTACCTCCCAAGTAGTGCTGGCTCCGTAGTCCTGAATGGAGAGGTGAGCTATGGCAGTTGTTATCTCTTGAACTAACTGCTATTGCGTGTCCCATGACCAGCCGTGGCAGGGTTTTTGTTCCCATGAATGAATGGGCTATAAATCTGTCGGAGTTGACACTAGCAGCGGTACTAGAGGGTGTAAAGAGAAAATGTGCAGGAGAATCTTGTGGTCTTTGCTTGCCTGGAAAATGAGTTCAATAAAATGGAGGTGATCAGTGCTTATTTATAGGGCAGACGGATACATCCAGCATTGGCGCCAGAATCCAACTTCGTGTTTGCTCGTTTGCTCTCCTCTCTGAAACATAACCCCCGCACCGGGGCGGGCGCAGAGCGGCGTGCAGCTCAGCCGCAGAGGAAGAAAAGGGGCCGCCTGGAGATAAGGAGTGTTTTCCCTGCTTCTGAGATTCAGGAGCGGTCCGTGGTCACCGGCTGCAGGGGCGGGGTTTGGGGCTTTGCAAAGAGCAGGAATGCCCGAGACCCTGATCGGTTCTCTGTTTACGTTTCACTTTTGAGGGTGAATGACAGGAAATGGGATAAAATTAATTGCCATTTTTCAGGCCCTCTGAAACAATAAATTCCAGCAACCATAAATTTGGAGCTGGGTTAAGTACTGAAAACAATTTATTGCTAATTTTTCCCTTAATTGCATTCCCAAGAAGAAGGTTTGGTGCTTACTGGTGGAATTATTATATAAAAATTATTTGTTAGAAAGCACAATGAACTGTAAATCAGAACCTTACCTGAAACAGGGTCAGGGTTCCTCACAATTCATCTGTCCTGGCGAGGGCCTCAGCAAATGGAATGTTCAGGGACAATGTGCCTACTGTCCCCTTGCCCCAGCCCCGATGCAACCTCAAGGAGATTAGGTGTTGATTCAATGAGATGCCTCACCTCCTTAAAGTGATAGTGTGACTCACTGTGGAAAGGGAGCAGAGAGGACATAATGGAATGATCACACACATATGGCCTCCCTGCCTCGTTTAATTTGTTTTGAGGCTCAGGCCAACTGCATTGGAGGCCAGGGGACAGCCTGAGGCTGTTGGTGGAGAAAGTTGGAAGACTGCAGCATTGTGTCGGGATCTGTTGGGATGGAATGCAAATCCATTCCTGTGTACTGATCACTACATGTGGGGTGACTTTTCTCTCCTGGGAAGGCACAAAGCTCGGAACTGGCCCTGGGTGAGAGGGGAAGTGGCCTCTGGAGGCATCTGGAGGTGATCTGTTCTCTCCCTGGCTCTTTGGAGCAAAGGCATGGCTCTGTAGGGAGGACGGAAGGCTGTCCTGTACCTGTCATGTAGGTTCCTTTGGGATTAGAGGAGGCCAGCGGGCAGAACTCAGCTGCTTGGATCAGTTTTCCTGGTATTTTGCAGGCAAAGAGGCTGATTGATGCGCCTGACCAAACCAGCCAGAGAGAGAGAGCCTGTGCCCGTGTGGGAGCTCCTGGAAGCCGAAATTGCAATTTTCATAGCCCTTTGGGGAAGAGCCAGGGGGGTGCGGAGAGGGTTTTGTTCTGTAACAAGTACCCATGTCCATGCCATGGTGCTACCCATCTCAGGCCAACTACAGCGATGATGGTGGGACCCTCCCGCTGTTTGGTGCAGGTGTTGGAGGTTGCTGTGCTACCATTCTTGGGAGGGGAAAGGAGGGCTCCTGGGAGGGGCATGGTACCCAGGACTCCGAGAGTCTTCTCAGGGATGTGGCAAGAAGGAGGCAGTGCACACCTTAGGGGATGGAACAATAGTGACTTGTCTTCACTGTACTCAGGAGATAGGGCCGCATTCAGTGTGCTGTGCACGGTGAAATTCCTGAAAAGCCCCAGGTCCCTTGAAGCCAGCTGGGAAGCCCCGCATGAGAGAACGACCCCAAGAACCCACGTAGCTTATTTAACTCTGGTATTGGCAAAGAGTGCTGAATGTCTGTCCATCCTAGAATCGCACTTGGTCTAGTAACATGATCAGGGCCTCAGAAGAGCTGAGACTCCGCAGAAGAACCGGCAGATTCCAGTCTCCCTTCCAGGCCACCCCAGGTAGGGGCTCACAGATGGGATAGCAGGCAGCAGCATCTCCCCCCGCGCTGGCCCCCCACACCCTTTCTTATGACATGTGTCTATCAAGAAACTCCTGTAAATTCAACAGGCACACACAGTAAGTCCTCTGTAGCAACTTTCTGGCAGGACCAAGGAGAATTTCTCACACCTTGTACTTCCTTCTGTCCTCCTTCCACCACTTTCCTTCAGTTTCCATTCCTGCCACGAGCAGATCGCTGAGAAGGAGCTTCTGAGGGCAGTTCAGGTTCCGTGTGGCTCTGGGTATGCTAGACGAGGCCAGTCTGCTCCCTGGGACACCGCACAGCTGAAGGTGACCTTTTCTCATGGACGCCGTATGTGAGTATTGGTTTCCTGCCCCAGGGAAGCAGGACACCTGGTCAGGGAGTTGCAGGTACGGGCTAGGCAGTCAGCTTGCTCAGAACTGAGGGCAAAGCACAAAAATAAGGAAACGGATCCCACAGACCCTGAGTGGAGAGCAGGGGAGGGGGAGGAGGAGGACTGCTCCCTGGGCTGCTGGGGGCTCAGCCTGGAGGAGAAGCCGGAATGAGCTCACACAGAGGTGGGGTAACACGCAGTTTGCTGTAAGTCATTCCGACAGCAAGTGCTGTGGGGGTTTGGTGCGGGTAAGGAACAAAAGCAAAACACTGCTTTCTGAATAGAGGAGGAATACAAATTTATTTTTGAACATTTGAAAATACAGGCAAGTTTCAAGAAGAAAATAAAAGCTGCCTGTAATCCCACTACCCAGAGATAAACATTGTTAAATTTTTTATGCATTTCTTTACAGACCCATGGGCATTTAGATGTATTATTATTTTTTCAGAATTGGGAATCTACTATACATACAGTTTTTATGTCCTGCTTTTTTTCCCCTTAACATATTGTAAACATTTCCTATGTCCTTAATGGTTTCCACAAACTTTTTTTTTTAAATTTTAAGAATTCGCAGAATTGCATTTGTAGGATGTGTCAGATCATTTAACTGTTTCCTTCTTGGTAAACCCAGAGTCATTTCTAATTCTTTGATGTTGCTAGGGAGGCTGTGACAAATACTTTGCTGGGTGCCCCTCTGGTCTTATCTGATCCTGAATTCCCAGGAGAGGAAGTCCTGTGTAGGGGAAGGCTCCTTTATTTTGTAAAGCTTGTCCCCCGGGAGGGTTGGTCCTGTGAGAGCTGGGTGGGAGAGGGGCGGCCTCGCTTTTCAAGCAGGAGATGGTCTTTACAAAGCTGCCTGTTTGATAGATGGAAATATTTAAAATTGGGATTTCTCTTATGATTGAGGCTGAATACATTTTCCTATGTCTGTTGCATATGTATATTTCTTCTCCTGTGGATTGTTTGATCGTGTGCCCATTCTTTTTCCTTGAGGAGAGAGTCTTTGAACGGCTCTTTCTAGCATAAAGATATCAACTGTTCAGCAGTTAATCATCTCTCTTCTGATGGGGCTGAGAAAGGAGGGACCGGGTGCGGGTGCTGGGGTTTGGGGCAAGCCTTGAAGACTTGGGGCTGGTTTGGGGCTTGAGATCTGATATGGTCCAAAAGGTACCTGGCGGGTGAGTGATGGGAGGAACAGTGGCAAAACCTGCAATATCACTTTGTGTATTGAAGAGAGTAAGTTGAATGAGCAAGGGCAAAATATTTTTGGTCTTGGTCTCTGCTGAAAATAACGTAAAGGGCCACAAGCACTTATTTATCTAAGAGAAGAGGCGTGCCATCAACCTTCATGGGGAGGTAGTCCGTCAAACAGGACCACTCGGGTTCCTTCTGATTTTTCTCCTTGGACTGTCAGCTTGATCAGGGAGGCTGAGGGTTGGGGAAAGAAATGACAAGGCTCGGGAGAACTTGTTTTTCACTGTTTGGTCTGTGTGTGTGCGTGTGCGAGAGCACGGAAGAGCATTGGATCCCAGAGCCCGACCGGTCGGACATTTTATGAGGCTGATCTCTCTTCAGATTTGGGGGGGGGGGCAGGTTTGGTATTTCAGCACCTCCCCCCCCCTCCCCGCCACAGCCCCTTTGCCTATGGCCACTACCCTGTATTTTTTGTGTTTGCACAGACGTGGAATTGGGAAGTACTTCACTGGCTGGTTCCAAGTTTGGGCCAACTCTGGCTCCATGGTAGGCTGCTAATGATCACAACACCATTTCAGAGGGTGTTGGCAAGGCGGTAATGCAATTAACATCTCCTTCTTTGATATAGAGTGAGGTGAAGACAAGCTGACTTTTTGGAACCCGATGATCACTGATAATTAGGGAAAATCCTTGAGGGCAATGTACTGGGTTGTTTGAACAATCATGCCCAAATGGGCATGCAGTGATTCCACCTCTGGAACAATGGGCAAGGCAGACAAATGCCAACTGGTCCCATCCCTTTGGGGTTGGGGTGGGCACAGCCACGCTGCGCTTTATTTTTAGTCAATGTGTGTAGCTAATATGGCTAGAACCACTGGTGATGTTTTAGGAAATTTATTTAAAATTCAATTTGTACATCGTGACTTTAAGCACTACTTTTGGGGAAGTGTGTTTTGCATTATGCCATATCAGTTCGGGATTATGGACTCCGAGGGAATATGTATAATTTTTATGCACTATGTTTATTGGCACATTTGTGTTAATAGCCAATAAGATGATATTGCCATCTTAATACCTTGCGAGTCTCTGTGACTCTGTGGCTAATGAGTGGGGGCCTCTGAGTACCTGACTGAGGGGGAGAAGGAGGCTCTGTGGGCTCCAGGGTGTGGGGAATGATGTTGGAAATCCAGATACTGGCTTGGCAGGTTGTGTCCCTGTAACGCAGAAGAGGAACCTATAATGCAGAGGGGAGATTGGGGCTTAATCAGGGGACAGACCACCAAGGAGGCACTGACATGCTTGTACAGCAAAGTGACCTTCCTTTAGAGAGAGAACGCAATCCCAGAGATATTTAGTTCTCAATTAAATAAAGCCACGTCCTCCTGACTTGCTTCCAGCGACCCTTTTGCTCCCGGGAACTGGGATCCTGCTTTTTGCCCTGAATTTACGGCTGCTTCTGGACAGATAACAAGAAGTCGGACAGCTGACCCTCCAACTTTGCTCTGGCTCCTTCGTCACTGTGGATCGTGCATGATGATTTTCCAAGACATACCTTCCATATTGAATTATTCATGGAAATGGCACCAAGGAACAGTGTAATGTGTGTGTGTGTGTATTCAGCACAAACATCACATTAGTGCAAACCATGTTCATTTGAAAATTAAAAAAAAAAAAAAAAGGAAAAACCAAAACAGGACATGAGCATTTTCTGCTCCAAGAAACATGTGTTGGTGATGAGGGCTCTGTGTTCTCCTTATAGGAGCCCAATAGCGATTTGGGGTTGCAAGCTGGCCGCAGAAATACTGGCCTTTATTGGAGCACCGGAGTGGAACACAGCGTCGAACAGATTATAGGTATTTTTTACCTACATTGTCCAGGTCTTGTTGTGAGTCCCTTTTGTACCGAGCTCGGCCATCTGATTGAATTAAAATGTGGAGAAGTCATTGACAGGCAGCTTCTGTGAAGAAGGGTCAAAGAGTGAAGCTGGTAGGCAGAGTGGCTTCAGAGGCCCCTGTCCCTGGAATGCCACTGTACTCTCTTGGCTAGGACACGGCTTAGTTTGTGGCTAACCGGATCAAAGGAACTTAGGTCTCTGTCTAGCTTTTGCTTCTAGGCATTGACTCTTAGGCAAGTAGCACATCCTTATTCTCAATGGTCTTCACATTACCTGTAACACAGGGCTTGGTACCCACTAGGACTTCAGCAAAGATTTGTGGATTTATAGAATCTGGGTAGAGAACTGTAGGAAAATGCCTCCGTAGCCTGGAAGTCAGGAGGGCTGCTCTCCCTCCTCAGGATTCCAAGGATAACTTCTCTGCCTCAGCTCCCTCCCCAGTCTCCACCCAAATCAAGATGGTTTTGCCCAAGTCCCCTCCCTTCTGTGTGCTGTCTGTTGGAAAGAAAGCCAGTATTACTTCTGCGGAAGGTGACCCCCGCCCTCCCCTTCCAGGGAGAATCTACATCTTGATAAAGGAGGCTTGAAGACCAAGCTCTTCCCACCAAAGGGAGAGGCAGGCAATAGCGATAATTTGAGCAGAAGGTCTAGTCGTATTTGGGGATATTTTGCAAATCCATTCCCACCCCAACATTTAAAAAATGTTCGTCTAATTTTCACTGGGATTTTATGATTTTATTTTGCCACATTTAAATCTTGAATCTGCCTGGACTTCTCCGCCCCCCCTTTTTTTATGGTGTCAAATATGGGTAAGAACGTATTTTACTTTTTGCAAATGGCCCATCCAGAATGATTTTGGTTCAGCAGACCATGAAGCCCACGGTTTCTGCCCTGGTAGTCACCTCTTTCCTTGTTGTGCACAGAGAAGCTGAGATGAAAAGAAATAGGGTTAAGAGAAGGAGCCTTGGAGCTGGGTGAGGTCTGGGTTTGAATTCAAACTACCACACTAATCAGCTGTGTAGTGGGATGACTTACCTACCCTCTCTGAGCCTTGGCTTCCTCATCAGGAATTGGGTAACACCCCCTCCCCGGCTGGGGTGAGGCCCGAATGAGATCATGGGTGTCTGGTGGACATACTTGAACTTGCCCAGCCCAGAGTTCCCAGTGAATGTGGGTTGCTCTTGCTACTATAGATCCCTTTGCATTTTCATTCAGTTTTGAAAGACCAGCTGTAATACCTGCACTGCCATTTCCCTCAATTGCATGACCTCCTCCAAATTGGCTTCCCTTCCCCTTGCTGGTGCCAGCCACCCAGGCATCCAAGGAACACAATAAATCAAGAAAATAAGTCATCCAGTCCCTTCCTTCTGGTCCCTCCCTCCATTTCTGGTCTGTCTTGCCATACATGCACTGGGTTCCACTGCCCCAGATCACTCCACTCCCCACCGCACCTGGAGCTCTGTCCACCTGCTCATTTTGCCAGAATGCCTTTGCCACCTTCTGCGTCCGTTAAATCCTGAGCCGTGAGGTTGCCTCCTGAAGAAGCCTCCCTTATTTTCCTCCATTCCTTCCTGACAGTTCGTTTCTGCTTCCGCGAGAGCTCCCTGATTGCTGTAGCTCCCCCATCGGCTGCAGGTGAGGACCTTCCAGGTGGGCCTGGGCCCTTCTCACCACTTGAGCGCGGTGCCTGAAACAGGATGTATTGGTTATAATGGTGAGAATAAGGATGTCTTCCGTTTTTGAGGCCAGTGGATATGGTTGAGCCAAGATTGCATCCTTGGGCTGGGTCGTTGGGACCCTCACTGATGCAGACTCGAGGGGGCGGCTCTCAGCATGGTGGCCACTGTGGGAACTGCATTCACGCTGCTAATGACGATACATTTAATAACCAGCACTGTGCTCAGCCTGTTCCATGAAACAGCCTTCTTTGTTCCCATTATACAGATGGGACAAATGGGCCAGCAGCTCAAGAGAGAGGAAGAGGAGGAGGAGGGCCAAAGGCTGGGGAAAGAAGGCTGACGATGCGGAAAGTGACTGGCACACTTCCCTGCAAATCTCACCGTCCACAGAGTAATTGCAAAGACACGACTGTGTCTTCCGCTTGGCTCTCTGGGTGTGTCCCCGTCCCGCATGACTGTGATGTGCAGCGAGGGGTCTGCTGCTCTGATGACCAGAGGGAGTGGCCAAAGGGGAGACGGCACCGGCCACTTTCCCTGTTCCCACGGGCAGCCATAATCTTACAGACACTTCAGATTTCTCCTTTTTAAAAATTTCCGATTTAATAACCCTACTTAGGTGTTTTTTAGACCCCATAGTGTTTGCAACAACCGTTATGGCTCTATTATGATAATACAAGAAAGTTACATTACGAAATAAATGCATTTTTAGGTTTTTCCCTGGCAACATAATGTAAGGACCATTCTGCATGTTGGTACTAAAGAATCAAAAACAGTTTAGTCAGTGGATGTGAACACTGTTTCTTGTCATCCAGTTAATGGATCTACTGTAGTATTTGTGTTCCTTCCAGCCCTGCCGCCGTACATCAATGAAAAATTATGTTTTTTTCCTCAGTGCTACAACACCCGTCATCTTTATAGGCAACGCATTCCCCTTCAAGTCGTGCGGTATAAAATGCCTACCATTTCTCGGCCCCTTTCCCTCCCCGTCATTTACCTGGTTCTCGGCAACAGAGGGTCAGTGCCTCCTCTTATTAATGTTCTGTGTAATAGAAATCAGCACGCCCGTGTTACTCATGTGGGAGCCTCAGCAAACAGCGGCTGTTAGTGTGCAAAGGGCAGACAGCAAGCCTGGCTTTATTTTTTTAACCCTCTTTGTTTACTGGATCCTGGCAGTCAATCGCAGCCCCTCCTTGCATTGAAGGCAAGACTGCTGGCCTCCCGGAAACAGCTGCCGGCTGAGGACCCACCCGTAGTCTAGATGAGGCCCGCCAGGACGCCGGTCTCGTTTTGAGGACACTGATGAAGATCTGGTCTTGCCTCCCTGAAAAGGTTACTCCCCCAATCTCTAAAGACCCGGGAGAACCTTTTTGGAAGGCAACTTGGCTCTCCATGGTCCCCTTCTTTTGGGGCCGTGCGATGGTGGGGACTGCTATGGCCCAGCATCGCCCAGTGGCCCTGCGGTTTCTTCTTCGCGTGCTGATCCGTGGTCACCATCCACTCAGAGTGACTAATCAGGCACCTGCAGGGGCCAGGCAGGGGGCTGGCCTCAGTGACATCGGGGCATGCCTTGGCTGCCCATGGTGCCAGCTGGGAATGTGACCCAGTCTGTCACGTCCTCTGCTGGGTTTGCTTAGAAGTGGTAGCACAGACTTAAGTACTTTAAAAAAAAGAAAAAAGTATGACCTTCCCAACTTTCAGTGTTGGGGAAGTAAAGTGAAAATAATTTGTGTGTGCCAGTCCAAGCTGGACCACGGACTGGCTGCTGCTTTTCACTCCCTGACGGCTTCCATCTCCTGGATGTGCTGTGCGACCTCAGTCTGGGCTTCAGGGAAGAGGATGAGGATAACATCGTCCGGACACTGGCTCATCCCACCTGCCTTGCATGGGTTCTCATGGCCTTGGAGCAGTCTGGGGTTGTGTGCCGTGAAGTGTCCCAGTTCCCCATAGGAGGGGAGCGTTCCCGCGATGTCACCTGGGCACCTCTGTGCCCATCCAGCTGCACGGTTCAGTTCTGTGCAAACACCTCACTGAGCAGTGGCTTTCCAGACCCAGGCTTTGCCAGGGGCTTGTCAGAGCCTGCGTGAGCCCCAAGCAAGAGACATTTGGAAGTTTGGGAAGGGGACATTGGGGGAATCTCACTTGACATTCTGTGTACCCCTGGAATTCCTGACAAGGTGCTTTTGGGATTGGGGCCCGGAGTTTGGTTTCTTGGTTTTGCTTGGCTCTATGGCCTCATGGCTCTCACCCCAGCCTCTTCGGAGATCCTTAAGGATGGAACGAGGGTTTTCTTCCTTCTTTTTCTACCCTCTGCACCGGTAGACATTTGATTTCAGCTCCTGCTTTTCTAGGGAGGTGTGCACTGGTGAGCTGCTGTCATTAGAGAGAGAGAGAGAGGAGAGATTAACCCATCCTGAGCAAGCAAGCTGAGCAAACTGGCAGCTCAGCTCCAGGGTGAGAGGCGAGGGATGCCCACGGAGAGGAGGGCAGGTGGAAACCTCCTGTCCAAGGTCCTGAGAAGAACCCATTGAGCAACATCCCATTTGATTCTCGGGGCTGCAGGCAGCAAACATAACCTATTTTAAAAGCAATATCCTTCTACAGAGAGATGACTAGAATCTGCTGGCACAGTGGCTCCCAGGCTCCCCGAGCCTGTCTCAGGGCCGGCCGGCGCCACCTCTCGGGTGCCGCAAAGTCCGATTCTGCTGCTCTGTCAGCTCTCTTGGACTTGACCCAGAGCAAGAGGGCCTGTGCTCTGGAGTCAAGGCTGAGAGTGGCGGGCTGCCAGCCTCCAAGGGACAGTGGCTGCTGTCCTGGAAGCACGTGTGGGCGCCGGAGGGGCTCGGCTGGGCAGCGTGGGCAGTGGGAGGAGCAGGGCATTCATCAGGGTCAAGGAGAGAGACCTGATGCTGAGCCCGTGGTGTGCTCTGTGCCAGCGAAGCCCCAGTGGAGCCCCAGAGCATGGTGGTCTGTCCCATTCCCGCAGCTTCTGCTTCCAAAGGTGATGTAAGTCGCCGTGTCGCCGGGGTGTGCTGAATCGTTCTCTGGTTCTGCGCGGGTGTCCAACCTCGGCGGCTGATGACAGCACGGGGACCTGGCCTGATGTCTTTCTCCGGAACACTGAGCAGCACTACTCTGCATTGGCTTGGCCATTACCAGCTCCCAGTGCAATCACGCTGAACTCACAGAGGGGTCCTCACAGGGAGAGCGCTATCTAGGCCATGGGATGGGATGGCTGTGGGGCTTAGTGCTCAGGCCAGGGCTCTGCCACGCATACGTCCTTGCAATGTGGTGGGATTCCTTGGAAATGGTCATCGTCTTCCTCCTCAGACCTTCCTTCGCTTCTGTCTGTGTGTGTGTGGTCTCCCCTCCTTCAAGGGCCCTTGTGACTTCTGATTCTCTGTCTCTCAGGCACACCCTTGGAACCGCGTCGATTCCATGAGGAAGGGCCTGTCCTTGGTGCCTCTGTCCTCGAGCCCCAGCAGGGCCTGGCTGCCCAGGATGAATTCCTTCCTGAATGGTGGAAGGATGGCACAGGGCTGGGTCAGTCTTCAGATATTGGTCCTTTCTTGAGGTCAGCTGGACTCTGGGCCAGCACCACCTTTGGTCATCGTGACCTCGGCCTCTAGGGACTCAAGAGGACAAAATGGTACCCACTGGATGAGTGCTGCACAAGCAGATATTTCGAGGCTCAGGAAGGAGAGATGGGGGATATGTCACACAACATTTGCCACTCCTCTGGAATTCCTGGAGAGGAGGTACTCCCGAGCAAGGGCCTGGTGGTTGGGTTTCTAGTCTGTGCCCGATGGCATGGTCTCATCGCTCTCCTCTCGCACTGCGCTCTGTGGGGCCTGAAGGGCAGGAACCAGAGCTCTGTAGGTCCGTCACTCCCTCACTTCCTCCTCCCTTCCAGCTCTCCCCTCTTGACCGCCCAGCCATCCTTGTCGTCCACACTTGTCTTCCTCAGCTGGAAACAGAAGCCGCCACTGCTCTTTCTTCCCCACAGGCAGACATGTGATGTGGCCCCGAAGGAGGGTCCCATGTCCAGGTGATGCTGTGGGGAGCCTCAGGGCACGGGTGAATGGGGAACTGCTCCCCACACCTGGCTTGACCTCCAAGAGCCACGCACAGGTGGAGATCGGCCGTCTGTCCTGGGAGAATTGCATGTCGCATGCCTGGCTGGCCTAGCCTGACCCCTTGGTCTGTGCTTTTCCAGACTGGAACTGTCTCTTGCCCCCCAGAGGCCCCTGTTCAGCTGAGCGAGGCCTCGGTCAGAGCCACTATAGTGTTTTTGCTTCGTCTCCTGGATGCAGGGTGAGCTGCCTTTCTTGAAAAGTCTCAAGCCAAGTGGAAAGCTCTGTTCTTGGTGGGGTTTTTTTGTTGTTGTTGTTTTCTTTTTCTTTTCTTTCTTTCTTCTTTCTTGCTGAGGCCTTCTCCAAGCTGAGGAAAAGGGAAGAACTCACTCTCTGCAGCCTGGGGGACACACAGGTGCCCCCTCCCCACTCAGACCATCAAGGCAACCATGTAGGGACCCTTCCAAGGAAGCCAGTGCTGCAGATGCTCGGGCCTGGCAGGAGGGCAAGGGCACTCACTGGCGTAGCTGGGCTGGTGGGGTGGGGGTGGGGGTGGTTGTGGGGAATCCTGGCGGGATGGTCACGAGGTGGGACGTCTGGTTTAGACCAGACAGAAAACAAGTTTCTTCCCTTTCAGTAGATCTGCTGTGTGAAGCCTGGCTCAGCGATCCCACACAAATCCTGCTTCCCTGCTGGGGCTCCCACGTGTCTCCCCTGGCTCCGTCAGGGTGAGAACCCTCTCTGGCACTATGGGTAGCAGTATGAGGAAATGTTCTGCACTTTATGAAGGAAGGCGAGTGTCACGGTGTGGTCCGTCATCAGAAGGCCTTTGTCCTTCCATGGCCATGGAAGTGGTATACGCTTGAGTTCTTGTCCTACTTGGTTTAGAGGCTTCCACCGACCTGTCCGCCTGCCCATCTATCCACTTCCATTCATCCACCCATCTACTCATCAGTCTACCCCATCTGGCAGCCCACCCATCCGCCCCTCTATCACCCACTTCCACCTGTTCATCCATCTGCCCACCAACCCATCCACTCCCATCCATCACCCACCACCCATCCACCCATCCACCCATCTGACCATTGTTGATGGTCTTCAGCTTCGCGTGGGGCTGCAAAGTCTCCTGTGTACATGTCCCTGCTCTCAGAGGGCAGGACTCACAATATCTGCTTGTTTTACTTGGCTTCTTACTCCTTCTGCATCTTCGAGGCTGGACACACACAAAGCTTATTATTTGTTGTAGCTCGGGTAGAGCGTGGTGAATGCTCGGAGGGAGGAGAGGTCAGTTCTGCCTGCAGGGATGGGGAAACCTTCAAGGAGGTGCCATTTCGGCCGAGCCCTGAAGCTCACACGGGTGTGGACACAGTGGTGGTGAGGCAGGAGTGCCTGTTTTTTGGGGGGGGGGAGGCTGGCTGTTTATGGGAAGGCCCGAAGATGGGGGGCTGGTGAGTGCCGCTCTGCTGGACCTTCTCTTGGGGGAGAGGCTGGCTTTTGTCTGAGGGAGAGAGGGCAGTTGGAGTTCATGAGTGGATCAGAGAGGTGACACCCTGGGCGCACCCTTCCCGAGCAAGTTTTTGGGTTAGCCGGGGAAAAGTTTGCTCAACTTAATGAGAGCAGCAAACAAAGTTGCAGGGCTGAGTGATTGGTATGCATTGTTTTGTTTCTTTCATTAATTCCTGCTGCCATTCGGGATGCAGGGATGAACAATAGCAGGGGCCTGTACGGATCAATACCAGATTGCTGATAGTGCCTATCTGCTCTTGGAGCAGATTATTTGATAAATGGCGCGGTCCATATGTTTTGACAGGTGTTCGCCGTACAGCCCAGCCTGAGCCGGTTTGCTGGAGCCCCATCCCAGGAAGCCAGGAGAGCAAAGAGGATATTTCCTTTTGGGTACAAACCCATATAGAAATTGTTGCTTTTAAGCTATAGATAATGAATCTCTAGCAAGAGAGGGAGGGAGGAAGGTCAGGAGGGACCTGGGTTTTACCATCCCCATAAATTGCTTCCCCCGCACCTTGGGGTTTACTGAGAGTTTACTGACTGTGATAGGGAAGAGTGGGAAGGGTTCTATTTGGATGGCAAGGCAGCCCCCCATGGGATGACTGGGTTACAGGTGGGTGAAGCTACTGGTCTGCCGAGCCATTCGTTGATGGGCCCTTGAGAGAGCCCTGATGGCTGGAACCAGGGCCCAAAGCGGGTGGTGCCAGTCCTGGGTGGGATTTTAAGGAGGAACAAGGGACAGACAGAGCAGTGGTGCAAGGCAAGGAGCAGCTGAGGCTCAGGTGAGCTCTGCTGATGGACGGTCGTCACATCTCGTGGCTCTGCACGGGCATGGCGGTAGACACCCTCTTTCTTTCTCTTTTTCTTTGTTAAATTTTATTTATTTATTTGCAGAGAGAGAGAGAGAGAGAGAGAGAACAAGCAAGGGGAGCAGCAGGCACAGGGAGAGGCGGGTTCCCCACTGAGCAAGGAGCCCAATGTAGGTGGGATCGTGACCCGAGCTGAAGGCAGGTGCTTATCTGACTGAATCACCCAGGTGTCCCAGACACCCTCTTCCCATTTCTCCTGTATCCAGTTGACCTGGCCTCCTCTTGTCCTCTGCATGGTGGGCACACGCTTCGTGTCACACAGGTGTCAGGCTCTGTGATTTGGTCCATCTCAGACATTTACATTGCTGTCCCCTGCCTCCCCCATCTTTCTCATCATCCTTTTCCGGGGCTGGCCCCGCGGAGGGCATTTCCAGTGTCTGGGAGTGAGCAAAGGAGGGACCAAAGGGGCCCCTTGGACCACATTCTGGTGTATGGACAGGCACAAGGTGGGCAGGGCTACACCCGGATGCTGGGGAAGCACCTGGAACCCAGAGCCGCCTTGGAGAAAAGAGTGCATTGTGTATATGGGGTGCTGAGGAGAATGAAGTATTCCCACAGCGTTACTGTGTCTGAGCCTCCTGGATGTTCCTGTGAGGTGAGCTGAACTTTCCACCTGCCTCAATTAACAGAAGGGATTCGAGGCCCCTGCTTTGCAACCAGCGGGGACGAGGCTCTGTGAGCCTGTCCCTGCCCACCCTTCCTCCGGGGTGAGCAGTGGCTCATGGACAGCAGTGGTGTGTGTGTGTGTGTGTGTGTGTGTGTGCGCGCGCGCGCCAGTGATGGCCACTGCCTTCTTGGCTGCCCTGAAATCCACCCCCCCAAAAGAGGGGGGAACCCAGAGGCCCCTGTGGAGCCGTCCTTCCTGTAGTGCTGAATCCTTTTCCAAGGACTTATTGCTGAACGAGAGGCAATTACACGGGGAATGGTGACCCTTGTCTCCCAGAGAATGTTGGGGAGGCCGGGGTTATGATATATGGGATGTCAGGCGTTATATTTTAGACTTTGCTTTTAAAAATCTCTAACAACCTCCTAAGGAATGATTTGACATCCTTAAGTTCAACACCGGGCACAAATAAAGCTTATGGCAAAATTAACATAAATCATTAGCATTAATCATGCAGGATTATTGATAGCCGTATGCAGGCATGTATCACAATCCTGGCCGGGGATTCGGGTCGGGCGATATTTCTTCCAGCTGTCCCGGCCAGCCTCGCTGCTTATGGCGGTGGTGGAGGCTTTCTTTTCTAATTTTCCTCCTCAGCTTGAGCTGTCAGAGACACCCCTTGTTCCCATTCCCTTCCCCTCACGCTGGGCTGCTAACTTCATAGCCTCGTTCTCCCTTGTCCGCTCTCTCGTTTTTAGAAACTGGAATTCTCGTCAGGGTCAGAATCCATCAACGTCCGTGGCTGTCACCCACCACGTGACTAGTGGAAGCAAAATAGCTGGGTGACAATTAGCCATGGGTGGCCTACATAGATCAGTTTCAATTTGGTAACCTTCACTTTTACTTACACATTCATCTCCGGAGCTCAGCAGTATGCCACCACCACCTTCCCACCCCCCCTGTGGGGGCTGGTGGGCTCACACCTCACCACCAGGAGGAGGACGTGTGTGCCCTCACCAGCCCAAGGTGGGGGATGCTATAAAAGTAGAATAAAGCGAGAAACAAGATGTTATGGTCATTGATGGCATCGTGAAACATACTGGCAGGGCATGTTACAAAGGTAACAACCTTTGTTGAAAAATGAGGGAATTGGTCTGACCTCTCCATAGGTCTCTCCAACTATAATGCAATTGTGGTTGCATTAATGGGAGTATAGTGTAAAGAACAATGGAGGAGATAGGAAGGAGCTCTATCCTGCTATGCTGACCAAACCACACTGAAAAGTATTGTGCTCTGTGAAGACTGGGTAAGTATAGATACATAGACCAAGGGTATGTAAGAAGTGAATGAAAAATATTCAGTGCAGGCATATGAACCTGGGACAGTGATTTCTAGCATTGCATGTTTGAAGAGCTTCCAGGGGAAGAGGGACTGACGAGTTCTGAGCAGCCTTGAGGGTTGGGAACTTCAGAGATATGGATACCTGCCCAGAACAAGGAAAAACTTGAGAGTTGGCGCTGAGTAAAAATGATAAAATCTCCAAGGAAGTGGAGAATGAGTTCTCCATCCCGAGACATAATCAACACAAGTTATGTGGCTATTTGTAGGAGAGGTTGGGGAGGAAATAAACATTAAATTAGAGGTCCAAGAAGATGACATTTAGGGTTCTTTCTCCCCATGCAGAGTGGGATTCTGGAATTCTTCGAAATTTCAAGAATATCTTGAATAACGTGGAATTTCATGGTTGTACCCAGACTTGAGTGACAGAAACAACAGAGCAGTATTCTTCGACCTCTCTTTCCTGCCCTGCAGGATATGGACTCCTCTCTCACATCTTTCTCCTTCCCCTTTTTGTAAGCCTTTGGCTTCACAAGATTGCACTGGCCTCAAAGTGCTTGACTAAATTCAGACAGAGCTACGTAGCTCCTATATGGAGAACTTGGGTGGGAGCATTTTAAGCATGTTTCTTCCTCACACTCCCCCCAGCAGAATCCCAGAGAAGCGAGCAAGCGTGGTTGGCAGGGGGCAGTTAATCAACAACAGGCCTGGACAGTTCAGAGAAGGGGTCATTTCCAAATATCAAAGACTGGGACAGCCTGGGGTTTGATGAATAATGGAGGTCAGTTGCAAACAGTGGGTGAGGGGTTAGCCTGGATGGTCATCATCCCTGACCCCTGGCTCTCTCGAAAGCCATGGGATCCCTATCCTTGCTACCAACAGAGCTGCCTTCCTTTGCTGTTGTTACCAGCTCTTGTGGAACACTTGCTTGGAGTTTAGCCATCTTTAGGTGTTGGTGGGAGGATGCAGAAAGCCCCTGTGCACTGTAGGACACAGGATTCTAGAAAGAACTTTCAACATTTTGGAAACACTACATATCATGAAAAATGCCCAGCTCTTAGTGGGTTAAGTAAGAGAGAAATGTTTTGGCCTTTGTAAACAAAAAGTTTCAAGGCAGTTCTGCTTCAGGTGAAGTTTGATCCAGCAGATTATAAGTTGAGGGTGCTCTTGGTATTGGCTTCATCTTCAGCTTCCATGGAATATTACCTCTTCCACCCAATATCTGTAAGCCCTCCTTCCATGAATGCAATGTTTCTGGAATTGCAAGATTTGTATTTATACACAACCACCAAGTACTTGGTCAGAGTGGGTCATTAATTCCTGTGGTGAGTGTGAATGCATATATTAATTGATTTAGGACAAGTTAGTGTCCAACTTTGATGCTTTATGTGGGGTCAACCCTACCCAAACTTCATGGCTGAGAATGGGGGGGGGGGATTCTTCACCACACAAATTTGGAATATTGTTCCCCCCCCCCTAAGATTTTTATTTATTTGTGAAAGAGAGACAGAGAGAGAGAGAGCATCAGAGGGGAGAAGGTCAGAGGGAGAAGGAGACTCCCTTGAAGAAGACTCCCTTGATGAAGCCAATACCAAGGAGCTGGGAGCCTGATGTGGGACTTGATCCCGGGACTACAGTATTATGACTGAGCCACCGAGGCACTCTGGAATATTGTTTTGCCAGACAAATGAAGCTGACCTTAGGGTGCAGAAAGTAAAACATGGCCACCCTAATCTGAATGTGTCACATCCTTAGAAGAGAGGTCCCCATCAGAACTTTTCTTGTCTCAGGTTTCCTGGTGGGTCATCTTACTTTTTTCTCTACTGTCTTTCACCCAAACTTTTGCAGAGTTTTTGGGCTTTGAGGCATCTTAATTTTATTGGAGAAATTAAAGGGGATGAATGCAGCTGGGAAAGAACCATTTTGTTGAAGCACACCTTGTGTGGGCCACCATTTTGGAAACACCAAAGGAGTCCAGGCCCCAACTTCCATTAGTGATAAATTTACAAGATGTTCCTTGGACTGAAGCTGGCCTGGCATGAGACCAGCAATGCCCTTCATCAGATACATGCAAAGAGTTCACAGACTTGCAGAACCTGGGCCACAGGTCAGCAAAGGTTTCTTCATCTGGATCATGTGATGGTTTGCCCGGGACTTGGTCTGCCTCTTGTGGAACTGCCCACTATTCCCCAGTGCTCACAGGCAGCCTCGCAGGGCATCACAATGACTGGGAGTGGCACCGTGGGCAGGCATGAATAGGTCCCTTAATTTCATGGTTTAAAAATACGTTAGTTGACCTCAGTATAATTCCTATATTTTAGTCATTTACGTGTCATGACTCAGTACTCATTCATTAAATATAGTGCTTTTCAAATGAAGAACGGAGATGAAAATTTTTCTTAATGATGACAAGTGATATAATTTAGTTTTATTTCTGTCGTATCATGGTGCCCGTGAGCCTGGCCGTAGCTAAGGGTCTGTCTGTGGCGCCATGGTGAGCTCCTTTTAGCAAAAGTCTCCATTGGACATGTCATGCTAGCCAACTCTGGTCGTGTGGCTCTGAGCACCCCTCCCCCCCCATTTTGATCCTGCTTGGTGGGAGTCGTTTGGCTCCACCAGAGCGGAGGATCCTCTCAATGAAGACACACCTGCTCCCAGGTGGGAGACGTGACTGGGGCGGGGGGAGGAGAGGTGACCTGGGAAGAGGGAAGGATGTTGTTCAGCATCTTGAGTTTTGTTGCCATGAGGGCACTGGGCAGAGGGCTGGAGCGAGGCGGAGGATGCGTGAAGCCCTCTTTTCCCCAACAACGCCTCTTCCAGGCCTTGCTGTGTCAGATGCTGTTCCCAGATGAAGTGGCTCTTTGGAGTGATTGGTTTTGGATGCCGTGATTTGCTCTGTGCTTCCAGTGGGAAGTCTCCTTGATGGAGGTGGCTTTGTTTTTTTGGTGGTGGTGGTGGTTGTCAAATTTTATTTTATTTTTTCAGTGTTTCAAGATTCATTGTTTATGAATGTTATGAATATTTATGAATGTAATGCATCATACCCAGTGCTCCATGAAATACGTGCCCTCCTTAATCCCCACCACTAGGCTTACCCAACCCCCAAACCCCCTCCCCTCCAAAACCCTCAGTTAGTTTCTCAGAGTCCGTAGTCTCTCATGGTTCGTCTTCCCCTCCAATTTCCCCCAACTCCCTTCTCCTCTCCACCTCCCCATGTCCTCCGTGTTATTCCTTATGCTCCACAAGTAAGTGAAACCATAGGATAACTGCCTCTCTCTGCTTGACTTATTTCACTCTGCATAATCTCTTCCAGTTCCGTCCATGTTGATACAAAAGTTGGGTATTCATCCTTTCTGATGGAGGCATAGTACTCCATAGTGTATATGGACCACATCTTCCTTATCCATACGTCCGTTGAAGGGCATCTTGGTTCTTTCCACAGTTTGGCAGCTGTGGCTATTGCTGCTATGAATGTCGGGGTACAGGTGGCCCTTCTTTTCACTCCATCTGTTATCGTTGGGGTAAATACCCAGTAGTGCAATTGCACGGTAGTAGGGTAGCTCTGTATTTAATTTCTTTTTTTTTTAGATTTTATTTATTTATTTGATGGAGAGAGAGAGATCACAAGTAGGCAGAGAGGCAGGCAGAGAGAGAGAGGGGAGAAGCAGTCTCCCTGCTGAGCAGAGAGCCCGATGCGGGGCTCGATCCCAGGACCCTGAGATCATGACCCGAGCCGAAGGCAGAGGCTTAACCCACTGAGCCACCCAGGCGCCCCTGTATTTAATTTCTTAAGGAATCTCCACACTGTTTTCCAAAGCAGCTGCACTACCTTGCATTCCCACCAACAGTGTAGGAGGATTCCCCTTTCTCCACATCTTCTCCAACACACGTTGTTTATTGTCTTGTTAATTTTTTGGCCATTCTAACTGGTGTAAGGTGGTATCTCCATGTGGTTTTGATTTGAATCTATGGAGGTGGTTTTTGCAAAACCCTGAAACTGAAGGTCTCATTTTGAAAATTGGAAAACCACCCCCACCTAATAGCCCCCCAAATGTCTTTTTCCTGAGACCCGGGACACCCTGTAGCTACCAGAGCTCCTGCCCTTAGGACTCACTACTCCAGTGCCCATTGCCCCATTTTGTTAGGTTCTTTGGGCATGGTTCCATGCTACTCTGATGTGATTGCTTTATTCTAGGTTAATCTGTAGGGGTCTTAGCGTACTTTATTGAGACAAGGCTTGGTAGAGTGAAAGGAGGAATCTACCCATTTGCCATCAAACTCCTAGGAGGTTTTAATTTTACCAGACGCTTTTAAAAGTGAACCATTATTTACATTTAGCGCCTTACCAATGTGGTTGGACCTTCTGGCTTTGCATCCAAGGTTCTCCCTGTGCATCAGTTTTTCCTTGTGTAAAATGGCCCAGATGGTCTCTGACATCCCTTCCAGCCCCAATAACCAGCAATTTTCTTTGTTTTGGCTGCTACTTGGAATGCCCAGTGAGTATTTCTAGAGTGTGGGCGGTGTCCAGTCCAGGTCTGCAAGCGTTGGGAGTGGGGATGGGTGTACCTGAGAGCATGAAGCCCTAGGCTTGTCCTTCATGGAGCTTCTGCTGGGTGGAGGATGCAGAAAGGGCATCTTAGCACGTTGGAGTGGACTCGGCAAGGACTCCCTTGGCTCAGCCCCTGGGACAAAGGAATATAATCTGGGTCCTCAAGGATGCCCAGATTTTATGTCCACCTGAAGATGAGTGGGGTTGGTGCTGGGGTGATGGAGAGGGAAGCAAAGATACAAGGACATGACATGGTGTCCCTCCTATCATATTTCTCCTGTCCTGTGACCTCAGGGACCTCACTCAAGACAATGCCATCCTCATGAGTTTCAGGGCAGGCCTTTACCCCCATGGAGCCCAGGGGTCTGCCGAGGGGTAAGGGGAAGAGGCCTCTCCTCCTGCAGGCCCAACTCCCAACCACCGTCCTAGACCTGGAGTGACCAGGGCCACACTCAGCTGGGGACTTAGAGGGTCCTGCTGAAGAGTCAGCCAGCTTTCTTGCCGATGGGGTTCTAGGAAGGGCTTGCTGGGGAGGTCTTCCTCTGCTCTGGGGTTTTGGGTCTCTCTTATCCTCTGCACACGCTCAGCATTCTTTCTGGGCCACACAGCTTATCCCAGGGCTGAGCAGAGGTTCTGGAACCATCTCTGACTGCATTTGAATAGCCAGCGACACGCTGGTGTCCGCGGGCCTCTGGAGTCGATGTTGGTGATCATGGGGGCTCCTCTGTGGCCCTCAACCATCTATCAGCAAGCTGAATGAAGCCTGGCCAAAGGGCTTAGAAGGTTAAGGCCTTTCTTGTCTTCTTAATAAGCCTCGTAAGTAAAAAAATGCACAAATGATCACTCTCCCCTCGGACAAAAGTCTTGTTTTCTGGGGCTCAGGACACAGGCAGTGTTGACTAGTGCATACAGATGCGGGAGTCTGGGGCCCAGCAGGAGGCAGATGGTACTCCCTAAAGGTCCACTGGAGGGGAGTTTAATGAGAGCACCATTTATGAAGGAGCATGGGGGGGTTAGGGGTCCATAGAGGTGTAGGGGGAAGGGGAAGCCCAGACCTGAATGTTGGGGGACAACAGCTTGGAGTCGGAAGACAGAGAAGGCTGCGTGGAGGGAGTCACCAGCCAGCAACATCCCTGCCAGTAGGAGCTGGTGGAGTGACCATCCCCACTCCTCTCTCCTCCTCCCTCTGACCCCTCACAGGTGCTCTCACGGCTGAACCCAACTGGAAACCCATGACATGGACCATGCAGGGCAGCCTCGCTGTGTGCAGAGAGCACCCCGAGAGGCGCAAACCCCTAGCCTGTCCCGCTGAAAATCTTGCCTCAGGTTCCTTATCTGTAAATGGGGAGTAATACTGGTTACTGTCTCACAGTTGTGAATAAATGATGAAATATGGGCAAATCACTGATGTAAATTTACAAGGATTTTGGGTGTATGTAGGGGACCCCAAGGTCTGTGCTGTACATGAAATTATTCGAGTCCACACCTGCGACACCTGGCGAGTGCCATGGTCAGTGTTTGAATCCAGGCAACTGGATACCTGAGGGCTTGGGTCTCAGCTTCTGCCTTTTTCCATCTGACCTTGGAAGTGGCTTGTGAAGGGGAGTGAAGTGATGGTGAGTTGTCGAGGAAGAGAGAGCCGTCGGTGTGATTCAGGGACCCCATCTGGATGTCCAAGGCAACTGCATTAATGGTTTTCTATGGAGATCTGGAGGGCAGGATCTCATGCAGGCTTGTGTTAGGGAATACCCTGCGGGGACAAGGGATTTGGGAGAAGTGGGGACACTCAGCTCTTGGGAGCGAGAGGCCTCCTTACCGGGGATGGGAGACCTTCAGCTCTCATGCTGCCTCTTGTATGTGGTGGCAGGAGGGAGGCAGTTTGCAGGACAAGCCCCCAACCTTCATAATGGTCCCAGACGCAGACGAGGGTCCTGTTCTCTTTCCAGAAAGAAAGTTCCACATTACAGGGCATGGAGCCTCTCTTAGCCGGGCAGGCACACGTCTACCTTCGAAAATGGGGGGCCAGAAACTCCCAAAGCCAAGCGCGGAGAGAGCTCGCGGCTGCGTTGGTCTGGGCATCACTGGAACCCCTTATTTATGTTTCCCTAAAAAAAACCAACCAAAATGTTTTGATGATTTCTGAAGAGTTTAAAAACAATATAGTTAATTGCTATGAGTGATTTCAGAGCTCATTAATGTAATAAATCTCTGGAGGGAGATATTCTTAGTTAACGATCAGCATAAAATCAGCAAGTCTTTCAGCGACGATGGAAGCTTCAGTTCGCTGTGCAGTGGAGACAGGATGGTGGACGCAGCGGATGGAGCCCACGATGTCTGTTAAGTGACAAATACCCACGACCGTTCAGCCCACGGTGCCAGCTTGGTACTGGGTAGGAGTTGTTCTCTGCCACTTTGTTGCCCCTCAAAGCAGGCTCATTGGTGTCATCAAGAGCTTTTGTGGCCCTGGGACTTTGGAACCCCAGCTTGATGAATTTTGTTTAAAATGAGCAAAGAAGGACCCATCAGGCTTCAGGCAGCTCCCGTGGGCCCTCAGGAGCAATTTCCCAAGCCTCCAGCTGCCCTGTACATCCCTGAGCAAAACGCATGTCTGATTCTTGTTCCCCTGGTTCCTCCGCTGTCCTCTCTGTGTCAGCAAAGGCAGCCTCTGCTCTACCCAGTCGTGCGAGCCACAGGTCAGGACCACCATGCTGGGCTGACTGCGTGAGCGGCCTGTGTCCTCGCCCTTGGCCCTCTACGTTTGCAGTGCGGCTGCTCTGACTCCAGGGTCCGTCCTGTGACTTGCTGTCACCAAACAGTGTTAACAACAGGACAGAAGCAGAGGCAGGAGAACACTGTCTGAGTGGTCTCACGCCTTCCTCTGCCTTGGTCTTCACCATGGGACCACACCTGCTGGTCTATGGAGGATGAGAGCCAGCTAGCCCATTTGCCCCCGTCCCAGCCAGACGTGCAAGGGAGCCCCCAGCAAGATTGGAACTATCAGCCCAAATTGTCCAGCTCGGGCCTCTGAGCTAAATAAATGTTTACCGTTTGAAGCCGCCTAGTCTGGGGTCTACGCCCCCAGTCTTAAGGCAGTAGATGGACACACCACCTCAATTCTTCCTTACTCTGCAAGGCCCGCCTCCTGTCCCGTGCGGGTGTCTTACTCCCCAGACACATTCCTATGACCCCCGCTTCCCTTCCACTTCCCACGGTCCCCAGGCTGCTGTCATTGCCTGCAGCTGGCCACCCACTTTTTCCCACTCATGGTCCCCTTGCCCATCCGTAGCCCGAGGGGTCTTTTTGGCAACAGATCACATTCCTCATCTGCTCAACACCTTGTGAAGGTTTTTGATTCACTTAAAACACCATCTCTTGACCTTGGCCTACAAGGCCACAGGTGGCCTGGTTTGTCTCTTTCTGTGATCCCAACTTTCTCACCCTTACTCCACTCCAGCTCCAGGATCTTCCTTCTGTGTCTTGAACACACAGCTCCTGGTCCTGCCTCAGGACCCTTGCACTGGATAATGCCTTTTCTCAGAGGAGGCAGGCTGCCCCTTGGCACTGGTGTCTCTGTCCAAATGTTTCCCGCTCAGAGAGGCCTGGGTGGGCCCAGGAGATTGGGGTTGGGGGGGCACAAGCCTCAGAGGTACGCCGTTTCTAACATCTGTCTCATAGCTCAAACTTCTGATGAAACCCCCTGCTGAGACGGGAGCAGGCTCCAGGAGGATGCCCTGAATACCCAGGGTAAAAATCCAAATCACAGCCACGCACGAGGAGAAATCCCACAGACGCCAGAGCATTCTCAGGGGAACCTGGATTGCTTGCTCTCTCTGGAGCCAGTGGTCTGATCTGGGCATCTGGCCAGCCGCCGGGGTGGGGTGCGGTGCGGTGGGGGTGGTGTCCTACAGCTCCTAAAGCAGGTGTCCTGTTCCTAAAGCCCTGGCAAAAGATTCTGAAGTCCTGACCTGGGTTTGGATTTTCTTTTACAGATCACCCCCCAACACACTAGGTTTAGTGCCGCTGGTCTCCGGTCTACCTTTCTGGGCCCCTTAGAGCCAGGTGATGCCCTGCAGCGATGCTCCTTGGAGTTCAACTCTGAGCAGTGCCCTACTCCCAGCATGCGTGGCCTGGCCGCGTGGCCGACCGTGCCATCAGCGCCATGCTGGTGGGAAGCCGCCCTCCACCCCTCATCATGGTGGCCGTGTCATTCTGGACACGCTGCAATTTGGGGACCTAGCTGTAAACACCCCAGGCAGGGCATCAGACTTTGGGTCTCTTCCTTTCCCACTTGTTGGGAGGTGAGCTTCCTGCAGAGGAAGATCCTATTTCTGCAGTCAGTGGTGGCAGAGTCCTGGGCCTTGAGAAGCATTGGCGGGTGGAGGCCTGGTGGAGAAGACGTGGAGGGTGGCATAGGTGTGAACGGCTCAGGGCCAGCAGCCTGGGGTTCGAGTCCTGACTACACATGTGAACTTGAGAGCAAATCTTTCGAACCCGTGGTTCTCAGGTGGGGGTCATTTAGGCACCCCCCCCCCCCACCAGCCGCCCACCACTTGACATCATCTGGCGGTATTTGGGATTGTCACAGTTGGGAATCGGTGCTAGAAGCGACTAGAGGCCAGAGATGCTGCCGAACAGAACGATGCACAGAAGGGCTCCCCCAGAGTGGAATGATCTGGGCCAGAATGTGAGTAGGGCTGAGGTCAGGCAAAGAGCTCTCCCCTTCCCGGTGGCATGTTTCTCACCTGCGAGGCCCTCCACGGGGAGGTGAGGAGGGGGCTTTGTGAAGCACCAAAAGCTACACCTTGTGCCCCACCAACTTGGCACACTCTGGCCACAGAAATGTCCCACACAAGCAAACAAAACACAAAAGAAAAGGAAGAAGAAAAAAAGTCAAATATAAGATGGCGCTCCTGGTTTCAGTGTGGCTGCAGAACGAGCTTTCCGGAGGGAAGGGGTCAGAGCGTGCAGGGCCCTCGGTGGGTCTCGGGTCCGGCTGCCCATCAGAGTCAGCTCCTTGGCACTCGAAAGGAGGTTCCAGCGATTTTAAACATTCAGTTTCCATGCTTCCTGGAGGCAAGCTGGCCACCTCATCGGGGGCGCAAGGGAGGAAAACGAGATTCATTCCAAGGCTGGAGGGACACCTGCCTGATGGGGTTAAGTGAGAGGTGGGGAGCTTTTCTGTGTTCCAGGGAATTCCTAAGGGCTTCCAGTTCAGCCACGATCCCATGAGGGACATCAGAGTTGGAGCCTGTCCACCTGAACCCATGTAAGGGACGGGTCCACCAGCCAAAGTGGGGCTGGCCCGGCCAGGGTGGGCATGGGCTCCAGGGAGCTGAGTGTGTGCCCAAGAAGGGTGACCCATGCGCTCAATGGGGGATGTGTATGTGCTTTGTCCTTACGGGCATTCGAGTTCGGTTGTGCTCCGTAACTTCAGGATCTCATGAAGCAGCAGCAATTTTGCAAGCAGAGGAGTGCCCTTGGGCTGCTGCCCACCTCTTCCCATCATCTTCTGGGGCTTCTCCTGAGCTCAGAGGCACGAGGCGTCCTGTCAGCCACCTCCCTTTTCTTTCCCTGCTGCTCCGTGGCTCCAGGAGCTACTGTAGGGCTCTGGGAGTGGATGGCGAGTCACCTCCCCATGAGGCGAGCTGCACCTGTACAGGGAAGGTGGGAGGAGGGATCCTGTGAACAGGGATGCCCCGCGCCCCAGGCCTGTAAAACCGGCATCTCCATTTGCTCCAGCTCCTGGGGCAGCAGGATGTCTGACCTCACCAGAGGACCTGAGAAAAGCGGGACTACCACAGGACCAGCCCCCCACCCCCAAGTGCCATTCTCAAATAGCTCCAGATTGGCGTGATGAAGCCAGCATGGTGGCTCACAGGCCCATCCCGGTGTGGCTGTCTAACAAGATTTCCGCAAGATTCCTTTTTGTGTATCTTAGTAGAAAGAGGAAAGATTCCCATCAATGCCCGTGGTTCTAGGAGGCACCATCCAGATACTTCCTATTTTTACCAACTATTCGGTAAGACCAAGGCAAAGAAGGAAGGGGTGGCATGGAGTAAGCATTAAGCTCCTGGTTGGAGAAAATGCCCTGTCTGGGTTCGCCCCAGACCTCTTCCGTCCACGGTAACTCCAGGCGATGCAGAGATAGGCTTTGGAACAGACGGATCGGATGTAGATGGTGTAATGAATGTGGGGAAAAACCCGAGTGATTTGAAAAGTGTGTTTGTGCTTTCTCTGGTTTCCTGCTTGGAGCCAGCAAATGCTCTCTCCCCGATAGTGCTGGGTAGTTTCATCAAAGGCCAGGAGCAGGGAGACGTGACACTGCCGTCTGTGCATGATTTGAGCATATGGGAGGTGTGTTGCTTTACTTTCTCTAGTTGAAGAAAACTTATTCTTCCCTCTTGTAAGTCTAGCAAAAGTACCCTAACCCTCAGACAATGACATTACTGTCACCTGCTTAAAATAGTCTGACGCTCTTCAAGTCTTAGAACATTCTCCAGGGCTCTCTGCTTTCTATGAAAGCATTTATTTCAGTCAAAATCCTTCGTGCTTTTCTCTACTCTGACACTTCACCGAAAAGAATATAGCAACTCAAAAAAACCACCATGTCAGTTTTTAAGGAACTCTCTCCCTTCTCGAGAAATAAACCTTTCCTGCCTCCGTGGGCACTGCCAGTGGGCAGGTGTGGCCCCACGGAAGAGACGGCCTCCCTGCTTCCCCGGGTGGCCACAAGGGGCTTTGGGGGGACAGAGCTGGCCTGGGAGGGGTTCCAGAAGCCCGCTGGGCTGGCACCACCTCCCCTCCCCCTGCCCTGCCCAGGGTCACCATCACTGCCCCGCTCCACCTGTGCTTTCCCTCTCCCTGATGGAGGACAAGTCCAGGTGCTCCTCCCGGACCCCCCTGCTGCCTGCCGCTGGCCTCATCCTGGGGGGCTGAGGGGCTGCCTTCATCACCTGCATGATGAACCTTTCGAATATTCGGACGTGGGCTCCTGGCTGGAGATGTCATGTCTTCCCTTCTGTTGTTAAGTCCGGAGACAACACGGACTCCCCTGGTTTACCTGTGTAGTCCCAGGGCGTCTCAGGTGCCAGGAGCCGCTGCCGTGATGGCCTCGTCTCCTGTCAGATGTGGTTGGCGAGAGACGAGGACAGCGTGACCACTGGGCACCGCACACTACAGAGGTCAGCTTGCAAGGACAGCGGGACGGCAGTGATGTGGCCGTGACTAGTTGTCAAGTGAGTGGAGAGAAAATCGGGACAGAGGGGTGAGGGGGGGGGCGGACGTGGCAGGCAGGGCGATGGAGGAAGGGTGGGCTGGTTGGGGGGAGGGCGGGAAAAGAAAAGTCCTGTCATCCCTGATGAAATATTCAGTGTTGTCTGTGGTGTTCCAGAGGCCGTTTCCCCCAAGGGGGTGGATTTCTAGATCATTCTTCAGGCCCCTTACAGGCAACTGGAACACTCTGTTTAATAGGTTGGCGGTGCTCATCAGAGACATCTGTAAGGCATTAGCAGCGGTTTCACGTTGGGGGACGCTGGAAGGTCCGAGGGGGGTTTTTGGTGCGTCAGCAGCACACGCATGTGCGCATGTGCGCAAGCGGGCCCTCGCACCCGGGCCAGACAGTTCGCGGCCCCAAATGACTTTTGCCTCCGGCGCGCCACCTTTTTAAGCCTATAGAACTCCGAAACTGCTGTATAGTAACAAGTTTGTGAGATTTTGGAAAGGAAAGCACAGTAATGATGCCAGTTCTTATGATCATAAATAATCATAATTAACAGGACTGCTGTATATTTATGTTGGTTTGTTTTCAGACACTTTTCATTTTATTTTGAATTTTTTCATATTGTGTTGACTTGAAACACTTCTGTCTATAGCGTGGCGTGCTCTGCAGAACACTGGGGAGCAGCATACTTTATTTGTCCTCGGAAACAGACCACAATAATGTGGTAACTTCTATCTGCTGGCAGGTTCACAGAAGGGAGATATTAGTCTCAGTGAAACCGCGATATATTAGCGAGAGAGGATCAAAAAGCCCTCGGTTCCGTGTTCGCTCTTGGACCAGGAACGTTCGTCTGACTCTGACTCTCCCCGTGTACCCAGGAGGCTGCCGCAGGAAGGCACATCTACATATTTTTCAGTTTAAGTTCTTGATAAGCTCGGGTAGGATAACTTGACGATGAGTAATTGCTCTGTGCCCCAAACCATAGGATGACTCATGGTTAAAAGCCTGGCGAGGGAAACAATAGCTTTCGCTCTGACACTGAAGGAGAGGCTGTGGTCTGGGTCCTTAGTGATCGATAATCTATAACCCATACATTGATTCTTCGGCAGGGGGGAGGGGTGGCTGGGGAAACTCTCAGCGGCTAGCATGTCGTGTGAGAGTGTGGAAATGCTCTGCAGGGTTAGAATTAGACCTGGCTCCCATCAATCTGATGTCAATAAGCATTTGACATTTTTTTTTTTTTCCTGGGGATTTTTTTTCTAGGGAACATTCACCGCAGATGTTTCAGGTGGTGAGTTTATGTCTGGGTCTCTCTCTCTTTCTATTTCCCCCTCTGCCCCTCTGAGGAGGGACTGTCATCTGGACACTTCATCTGTGGTAGTGATCCCCTTGCTGGAAGGGAGCAGTGGGCTCCAGCCGGGGGGACCGCAGACGGCTTCGGAACGAAATGATCTCGCCAGCTAGAAGAAATGAAACAAAAGTTTGTTTTTCCTTCTTTCGCTCTCCGCTTTCCCTGGGTTGTGATTTCAAACTTTTAATATGTGCATACTGGTGAAACATTGTCCCTACTTAAATTATTTGTCTCCCTGTATGGCAGTTTTGTTGGGAAATGAACTATTCATGTAGCTTTTAGAGCCACCATGGGTTTAAATTTAAGCCTTAGGCCAGGTCTACACAGGCAAAGACCACAGATGATTATGATTATGGTTGCAGGCTCTCCTTTCTTGTGATTATCAGGATATTTCATCCAGAAGCAATAGCAATTTTATTCTTTTTGTTTAATTTTTTAATTCTGCCTCCTCTGGCCAGTGGGGACTCCCTAGCCATGGCCTCAGTGGATGTTGGGATGCCTTACTCCATAATGACTTGTCAACTCCAGGCACCCGGGTCTGTTCTACTCTTTGGGGTCGGAATGGATCCCAATGTGCTGCTGGAGAGTGGGGGACCCTGAAGGAAGCCTTGGAGGGCAGGACTGGGGCTGGGGGGGCAGTAGGGAGGGTTGTTGAAAGACGAGGAGTGGCAAGGAGCTCCTCAAGGGTCTGGTGAGAGAGTGGCTGAGTGGCTGACACCCAGTGTCCCCTCCCTCAACATGGCAACAGGCTCTGTTCTGGCGCCCCCTGGAGGTCTGGGGAGATAGCACCAGGTGGTTACCATGGAAACACATCAGCCTGGGGAGTCAAAGAGCGTGGAGTGGTGGGCACTGTATAGTGTCTGCAGTTGGGTGATGGAGTGATGTGTGAGTGTTGGAAAAGCTCCCATTGAAGGCTTCTAGGGATAACTGGGTGTGTGTGTGTGCGAGAGAGAGAGAGAGAGAGAGAGAGAGAGAGATGGGGGCGGGGCGCGGAGGGAGAAACTGGGATCCAGAATGGAGGTGGAGGGGACTACAGGTCATTATCGTTTTGGTATTTAAAGTCAGCATGGCCCCATGTCAGCCTCGAAGATGCTGGTGACGTGTGGACAGACCAGTTTCCCAGCCTCCCCCAAGCCCAGGCCAGTCACTGGGGCAGCCCATCTGTGCCCCGCTCATCATCCTGCCCCTGCAGGTGTGGCTCGGCCCCTCCCCAGGGCAGTGCCAGAATGCATTTGCACTCTTCACGAAGTGTTGGAAGGACCTTTGCTCTCAGCTGACTCACTAGTTCTCTAATCTAGTGGGATCCAGAGTCCCAGGGATTGCTGGGTGTGTGGTCTCCCTGAGAAGATGCTGTTATGGTTAATATGGATATTCTGATGAACTGGCAATGGTGGAAATGTTCTTACTGCTTACTGTTTCAAGCACTTTACGTGCTCTGTTTCATCCTCCTCAGACCTCTCTGACGTAGGGAAGTTTTTTGTACCCATTTTACAGACGGAGACATTGAGGCTTAGAAAGATGAACTATATCACACAGCAGGTGGAACAGGGGGTTTCTGGAGCCTGTGCTCCCAGCCTCCTTACAGCACGACAAAGACCTCACCGCTATGTATTTTCACACGGTGCTCACTTTGCTGGGGGAGAAGGAGTGCTGGATGAGGAGGTGGGAAGGTGGAGTTCTTCCGTCCCTGGCTTGCTCTGTGGTCTTAAGTCACACAGAGTAAGACTCTTTGGCTCTCAACTTCTGGATCTGTCAAACAGAGGCTTGGACTGAATTCACCCTCAGATCCACCCCGTTTCCTGGTCAGGATGTTCTCCTAAAAAGGACATGACTGGGGCACTTACGGAGTACTCCCAGGACTAAGTAAGCGTTTGGGGGCACCTGGTTGCTGTGTTCGTGTGAAAACTGCCCCAGATGTTACAGTTCTTCATTGATGCTGGAGTGTCAGAGGGTGGGAGCCAGCTGTGGCAGGGACTGGAGCGGGGGGGGGGGGGGGGGGGGGGGGGGGGGGGGGGGGGGGGGGGGGGGGGGGGGGGGGGGGGGGGGGGGGGGGCTGGGAGGGCTGGGCAGGTGGGTGGCAAGTGCCTTCCCTCCCTGCGGATCTGCTGGCCTCTGACCTCTGATGAGGGGTGCTGAGAGCTGCTTAAAGAGCCCAGGGAGGGGTCCTTGTGCAAAGTACTTGGAGAAGCCTTTGAAAGCAAATAACGTTTTCTTTACGCTAACGTTGAACGCTCTGCTTTCTTGGGTAGTGAACTTTGTCACGGTAAGGTTTATTAATCAACACTCCGACGAGAACTGCATGTTCCCTTTTCCTTAGCGTCAAGGGCTTCAGTAGCTGAGGGGACCTGAATTCTGAGGTGCTCTGAAAACTCCCTGCAAGGACGTACCATATTTTTCATACCTGGGACTGAATGGAAATTTTGATCCCGCATAAGACTTCTGAGCTGGTTATTGCCCCCAGCCCTATCCATCCATGTCAAGCTGTCTCGGCCCTTCCCGGTGCCTCCGGAGGCTGGCAGGGTGGGCTGCCCTTCCTTGCTGGCTGCCCTTCCTCCAGCAGGACTTGGCCACTGGTAGCCTTGAAAGGAAATCAGAGGCAGGAGAAAGAAGGAAGTGAGCATGCTCAGTCCTCCCTGTTTTGGGGCACCCCACCCAACCTCAGCTCTTTTATGGCGTCCTTCCTCTGAGGTTCCCAAGTGTACTGGCTCTGGAACTATTTCCTCCCAGGTCCCTCTGGGTGCCCTCCTGTCCCAGGTCTCCTCCCCTGACTGAGCCAACATTCTTCTGGGATGACTTCCGTTTCCTGCTGAAGCCCCCTCCCTGCCCCCCAGTGCAGCCTCTAGTGGTTCACCTGCTGATACTCCTCAGACCGCCTCAAGGTAGGCGGGCAGGTAAGGGTGTTCCTAATCCACGCAGGCAACTAAAACCCAGGGAGGGGCTGATGGCCAAGTTACAAGAAGTCAGTTTTATGTGACACAAACCACAGTCTCCTGATTCCAAATTTGGTATTATTTCCACAATTCTTCTTACCGAATTGTTAAGCTAACTAAAAACTTTCATGTGTTCATGACAGAAGGGCTTTCTTAAATATTTAGCTTGGCAAATAGAAGCCAACCAGGCACATAATTCACAAATTTTCCCATTGTTTCCACTGCCAAAGGCAATGGCCCTCATTCAGTCTTAAGTGAGAACCTATAAATTTTAAAGAATATTAATGATAGTGAGATACATAGGAAGATGGTTATTTACCCTGTTGACCAACACGAAAATATAAAGTAAATGATTAGCGAAAGACAAGTGGAATGTGTATTTACATGTTATGATATATGCAGGGGTAAAATGAGTGGTACAAATGTATTTTTAATTTGAGTTTATTTATTACTTGTGAAAAGTGAAGACTAATTATGCTGTCTCAATCCTGGCATTAGGAGAAGGGTTCCTGGGGAAGCTTACCCACCTGCCCTTGCTTTGCTTCAAACACTGCAGGCTGCAGCTCTGCTGGGGAGGGTGCTGGGATGGGTTTCCAGAAGGGTACTTGAAGGACAAAGGGGAGACTGATTTAGCTTCCCTTCCAAATTGCCCAGCCAGGTCCGTGCATAATTGTAACTTCCTCCCGCAACTTCTCAGTCTTGCATCTGAAGCCATAATTCAATTCTGCTCGGAGGCCATCAGAGGGGGCGGCCCACCAGGAGATGCATGTTAGGTGTGGTGAATTTGTCCACTGAGGTTTTAAATCACTGGGCTAGTGGTGATGTCGTTGAAGGCCCGGGGTGTGGGTAGGCCCTGTGTTATTGGAATCATGGTGAATTCTAATCATAGGCTCCAACTGGCATCCAAAGGCAGTTGCAAACTTCAGCCAGGGCAGGCAGTTCCTCCTGGTGGCTGACACAGATAACCCATGAGGAGAAGAACTCAGAAAACAGGTGAAGAAGGATGAAGTGGGGCATTCCCTTGGTGGCAGTCATTCCCTCGTCTCTAGAGGCTTCTACTCAGGCCTCTAGTGAAATGATCCTCCTCTCTACCCTCTGGTCTTTATCAGATTGGAGATGTCTACAGAGAGGTGCGAACTGAGGGCTTCCAAGTGGTAGTCAGGGTTTGCACAGTGCACAGCAGAACCATTTGTCCCACTTTGGAAATGCCCAATGCCGGAGTGGCACCCTGGAACATTTATATCAGAATCTCTGGGGTAAGATTTAGCTGATTCCATGTGGCACCCAGGGTTGAGAATCACTGCCCTAGGTTGCTGTTGATGTGCACTCTTGTCTGCTTTCCTCCCTCGAGGGGGAGTTTTACTGGGACCTGGTGGGGGAGGATGGGCACTTACCAAAGGCAGCGTCTCTAAGGTGGCATTTGTGAATTGGCAACTTTATCACAGCTTGAGGTTTGATTTTCAGCCTCACAAATCCAGAATCTAGATTTTATTCAGATTCAGAGAGTGGATCTATCTTTATGACTTATCTCACATTAGTCAAGGTCATGAGACTGATGTATAAACCCAGAAACCTGATGTGTTACATAACAGTGACAAAGATAATGGTATGAGAACTGGGCTTCTTGTATCAATATGAGACTGTCTTTATTGGAGTCCAACTACTTTCTTGCAACAGTGTTTTCTACCTTCCCCTTAGGCAGCTGGTTGTACCAGTAGGTGAAGTGGGTCAAGCCATTCTTCTCAAACAGCATTTTTGTTCAGGCAGGGCCTCTCCAAAATAGTTTGATTTTCAGCTCTGATTTCCTACCTGCCTGATAAACTAAAATTTGCTTGGGAAAAATAAAGCATGCTGGTTTCCATGGCTTTCCAGGATGCTAGGAGACTTGATGTCTCATGGATACTTCTTTGAACAAATGGCAGAGGAAGGAGAAGCGGTCATAAGGTAGAAGAAGGGTAGTTCCCTGGTTTATGTGGTTATTTTCCCAGGCACAGCTGTTTCTCAGTGTGGGGAACCACATGGAAACTGAAAGCAGCAAAGAACCAATGGGGGTGGATGGGAGGTCACGACAAGAGACGTCACAGGAAGCAGGAACTTAGGGGAAGCAGAAGCTAGGAGGCAAAGAAAACATGGCAACACCCCGAGCAGCACTGAAGAGAGAGGGGGTCTTGTGAGGACAGAGCTGATGTGTTGAATGGCAGGCATGCTCTGCTGGGTGGAACCTCCATGCGTCTACCCCCAACGGGTCAATGCATCTTGGACTTCAGTCTGGAGAGTTCGCTCAGAGCACCAGAGCAAATGTCTCAGGGACAAGTGGGCAGCTTTGCACGCTTCACCCAGGCCCTCTCTTGTTGCATTGGGAGCTCCTTCCCCAGAATCTGCATTCTGCGTTCATGCATTCTACTGGGACTGCCTGTGTTTCCCATGGTTCCTGCTCTGGACATGGGTGTGAGTGTGGCCCCCGGGCAGGGCTGACAGGGGCCAGGCCAGGCATGTCTGGGCCACCCAGGGATCTAAGCTGCTTCCTGGGGGATCCCTATCTGAGGTGCCCCCGGCCGGCAGCTCCCCATGGAACCATGCTGGCATGAATGGGTTATGCTGGCTGCTTTAGAAAAACTAAATCTCTGCATTGCCTACACCCATCCTCTTCAATAATAGCGATTACTACTAGAATAAATGAAAAATGCATTCCTTTAACACCGTCCTCTCACGGCGATACGCATCTTGAGCTGATTTGCAAATGCAAGGTTCTAAGTGGCGCGTGGTCGGAAGCAGTTAGCCCCTAATGGTATGCTGAGGCATGGGCAGCAGCCGAACCTATTAATGAACTAATCCTAGACTCTCCAGTGGAGGCCGTCGGGGCTCCTCTGTGCTGCACTTTGCATTTCAGCTAAAATCAACAATGTTAAAGAAAGAAGAATTTAAATGGATTAGGCAGCTGAGCTCCTGAATCAGACACTGTGCTCAGCAGCTGGGGGAGAGGGGGACGCATGTGGAGGATCTCTGGACCATGGGAGGGAGATGAAATTTTTGCTGGCCATGTACTGGGGACCCTGCCTAATCGCTGAGCGGCTGTGGGGTCAGAGGCTCTGACTCCAGAGCCAGACGTCCCAGTCCTACCATCCCTTGGCTGTGTAATCCTAGGCAAGTGACTTAGCCTCTCTGGGCCTCAGTTTCCTCCTCTGGGAAATGGATCAGGGATAAAACTTACATATGTTTGGTAAGTGCTTAGCAATGCTTTGCACATGGAACACACTCTATGAAGGGTTGCTCTGCCTGTTCCTTTATTCCACAAATATTTAGCAAATATCTGTCTACCATGTGCCAGGCAGAATTCTTAGTGCTTGGAGTTTAACCTGAGCAAGTGTTAAGTCCTTGCCCACATGGAGTATGCATTCCAGTTGGGATGATAAGAAAGAGGTCATTTCAGATTATAATGGACACTAGGAAGGAACTCTTGGCTCTAGACAGACAGATCGCAGGGAGCCTCCTGGACGGGGACATTTGAGAGGAAGCCTGGCTCATGCCCCATCGGGGGCTGAGTGTGACCATCTGGGGAGTGTCAGAGGACTAGTGCGGAGGGAAAGCACAGGCATCAAGGTACAGACGTGCCGGAGAGTCTGGTGGGGCCCGGGAGGCCACGGCCAGGGGTGTGTGTGTGTGTGTGTGTGTGTGTGTGTGTGAGACTGCCCCTGTGTTCTCTTCTCTTCTGCCTCATCTCAGAGTAGAAATACCCCAGCAGATCAGCACGCTGAGAGCTATGCACACATCCAGCTCTGGCTTGGGGCCAGGGAACTGCCTGGTAAAATTGTATTTTCAAATTATCCATGGGCTTCCATGGAGCGACGTTTCCGGAAGTGACCTGCCAAATGCATAATTTAGAATCGGCTGTAGTTCCAGAGTGAGGACACTGTCCACTCCACTGTCTGCTCCCTGGGAGGGGACCCACCAGAGAAAGTTCTCTGAGGCTTCAGGTACAGAAGAAGCAGAGCCAGTGCCTTTTTAGTTTTAGGGACAAGTTCTCCTTGATGGCTTCTGGCCCCATGGGAAGTTCAGAGCGACGTTTTCTGTCCCGGGGGCTCTGTGTCCGTGTGACTGTGTATGAACCTTATTTCTGGCTCTAGCACTGACTTCCTTATTCTTGAATTACTCAGTCCCTTCATCTGTTGACTTCACTCTTTCGTTATGTGGGCATCCTTTGGAGAAGGGAGTGAGGCATAAAGGATGGAAGAAATAGGTCCCCAAGGATGAGGTCATTAGATGCTCCTGCCATAATGTGGAAACCAGGCGGGGGTGCTCATCTGCCAGGGACGCGGCCTGGCGTGCAGGTGAAGACAGCCAGGAGCTTCTGCCCCTGTTGGCCGTACAACTGCCTTGGCCGTGGGTACCGGGCCCTCTGACCAGTGCCTCTTGGTAACCGGGATATCCTGCTGTGTTTAATGGATTGTTCTATGTTTAAAGATGCACATTTAAAAGAAAAATGCAATATGGCCCCCAAAGCCAACTGAGGAAAGAATGTCCACCAAAGACAGAGGAGAGGCTGGCTGTGTGGCACTTACTTTGCTGCTGCTTTGGAACCTAAGGGCACATGAGTGCTGATCTACTGCCTGGGTAGACAGAGGTCGGGGGAGGATGGTGGGAAGGTGGAAGGGACTGCTGAGTGTGACACAGGACCCTGGGTTTTTCCCCTGCTCAGAGGCTGGGGGCTGGGTGGGTTGCCTTGGCTAGAAGTTGTGGATCTGATATGGCTTCCTTTTACTGAAGACACGGTGGTGACAGTCCAGTGATTCCTGTTCCTTTGCTGTGGGTCATTTCAGCAACATCCCTTGTGTTGTCCTTGCTCTGGCTCACCCGATGGCAGTGTAGAAATGGCTAACGGGCACGTTCCCACTGCCGGAGGCTCAGTCTTTCTTCCCGAAGGAAGGAGAGGTCACCCCTTGGGTCCTGGGGCCGGTGAATGCAGCGGAGGCTCTGGAAAGCCCAGAAGTTTGAATGTCTGAAGATGGGCCCATCAGCCTTAATTTGCACTGCATCACATTTGCAAGTTGCAAAATGGAATTTGCAATTGCTTTTTAGCAATGTTCAAATTAGCACTTCTTAGCATATTAATGAACTACTTTTTTTTTTTTTTTATTATGTGACCAATTTTAATGTAAATAGCAGTCTCCATGCAAGGGTTAGGTCAGTGTTTCAGGAGAATAAAGTTCCAAAGCTTCCCCTGGTGGCTAGGAATCTGGCTTTTGGATGGCCCTGGCTTCCGCATAGAACACATGGGTTTTTCAGACCCCCTGGCCTGGCAGAGGTAGGTCCCAGATGAGCTCTGTGGCTCCGGGCTCAAGAGATCAGATGACCACGAGGGTTCCAGGCCCCATGCCTGAAGAGGCTGGTGACTCAGCCAGGGCAGGACGGCATGCTCATCTCCGTGTCTCAAACAGGGGTTAAAGGTAGGCCCCGAGCCCCAGATCACTTTCACCTCTACCAAGCCAACAACTGTCTTCAAAACTGACAATCAGCTATGATGGGGTTCTATGTGAATTTCCCTTTCTGAGATGATCCTTATTGCTGCTCCTCTGGGATGTGCTTCAAGGAGCTGGTCCCAGTCTTGGGAGCACACAGTCCATCATTCTGAGTGTTTTCTGGAACCACGTCAGGAAGAACTGGGAAGAAGTCCTCCCTCCAAGGATCTGGTGGCTCCCGGGACAATAGCAGTCCAGGGATGGGACCCAATGTGCAGAGGACAAGAAAACAGCAAACGGGGCTCTTCCACAGGTCCGGAGACCCCAGAGCTTTCTTTCTGCCGGACCAGCGGTCAGAAACATGGGAGGTTTCAGTATGGGCTCCCAAAACACTGAAACCAGTGAGAGACGGAGCCTGAGAAGTCTGCCTGGGTGGTCCCCAACCAGCTGCTCGGCTGCTTAGAGACCGTGGCCTGGGTTCCCTGGGAGGTGACCTTCTGCATCAGAGTGACACAGCCACACCAGGCTTTCAAAGACAAGAATGGACCCCAAGTTTCCTAAATGGCACTGCTTTCCTGGTTCATTATTCAAAATGAACTGATTATTCATCCCCAGCTTGAATTACCAGCTAAATAGTATTTTCCTGCTGAGTGTACATTTGCAATGCTATCCATTTCATCCTACGTGATAGCATTACATTCCAGGGGCTTCAGATACCTATTCTTTACTATCTATAGATGGGTGCGTGGGTGTGCTGATTGCATTTTAAAAACAAGAGTTTGTATATCTGATGGCTCTGGAAATAATCAGTAACTAAGGTAGCAGAGGGGAAAAAAAATCCAGCTCCTGATGAGTAATTTTAAAACTGTGAATACTTAACAGCTTGATGGATTCCCAGAGAATCTATCCTTTAGTCCCCCTGCCTCCCAAAATGTAACCCGGGACAGTAGGTGCTCCCCCCCCGCCCCCGCCCCCGGAGGCCTTGAGAACAGGGTGGATATTTTGTTACCTGGGAGAAGCAATCCTTCTGCCTCCTGTCATTCTAGGGACTTGACAGTAGACTTTACGTGTTTGTCAGTCTGCCAGAGAGCAATTGACCTCAGCCGAATCTCCTCCAGGAAAGCCCAGGGTCAGATGGGCTTGTCAAACAGCAGGTTGTCTTGATTCTTGTAAGTGGAAAATCCCAAGACGCAGAGCTTCAGGTAGGGCTGGATCCAGGGGCCAGAACACTGTCAGCCCCGGGGGTGGGGGGTGGGGGGAGGGGAGTCAGTTTGACTTCCTTTGCTTTGGCTCCATTTATAGGCAGCCTGGACCCTCTCCTTGTGGTGGCAAGATGGCTACCAGCATCCCCAGACATTTATCTGTCCTCTCCGGAGCTCCGGTGGAAAGATTCTCTTTTTTACACAAAGACCTATTATGGAATCCGGCTGGCCTTGAGTGGGTCCTACACCCACTCCTGAGCCAGTCACAGTGGCCAGGGGAATGTGATGTCCCTAGTTGTGGCGGTCTGGGTCACCTGTCCCTCTATCCCTGAAGCTGCAGGCAGGTTCAGCTCTACCCAAGACCACATGGATTAAGCAAGGGGGAGGGGAGGAGGAGTGAGTCCTCAAGGAAAATTGGGATGCTATTTCCAGCAAAAAGGAGGAAAGCGGCTGGGCAGGCAAAAACAACAGATGCCCACCCCAACAGCTTTTCAGTTAACTATTCACAGAAGTCCAGGAGCAAGTTATATCCAGAGAACAGAAAAGGAGTCTGATTCTACTGATTTAACTATATTTTCTCAGTGAGTGGTTGGCCCACAGTCTGTGGGTTTCCTTTTATATGGAGGCTAGTAACTTTCACTCTTATTTGCAAGCCCATGGCTTACCTGGGAGAGGCTCCAAGCTCCCCAGGCTGGGGACAGATTGTACAGGGAACCTTGCTCTGTTCCTGGTTGGGGGTGGGGGTGGGGTGGGATTGGGGAGTGGGGAGTGGGGGGTGAGTGGGTCATGCCTGGTGCCTTCATGGGCTCCTTCCACTACCGTTTCCTGAGTATGGAGTCAGAAACAGGCTCTAGGAAGAGTAAGGACTCCACCAGTTTTTGGAACCTTCTTTTTCTGAGATGCAGCTATACTCCCTGGTCCTCCTGTCCCAGAGGTTGGCTCCTGGGATGATTTCTGGAACATGTGGCTCATTTGGTAGGCGTGGAGCTAAGGGTTCTCCTTTGACTCTGGAAGCTTTAGCCATTTGGGCCCCGGAGATGCTGGAGAAAGCCACACTTTAGATCTCTCTATCCAGGGGACCGGGGTGGGGGGTTTGTCTACTGGTGGGAGACTGTCTCTCTGTCTCTCTGTGTCTCTTCTTCTGCTCCCACCTTCTCTTCTCTTTCTCCTTCCCACACGCCCTTCTTCTCTCCGTCCTTGTCTCCTAAGCAACCCCTTCTGACAGGTCCTGGAAGCTACCACCAGTGACCTGTCAGTCCCTTGGTTGGGACCACTGCTCCATTTTCCCCAGCGGCCCTGGGTTGGGGTGCAGTACCATTCGGTCTGGGGTGCGGGTAGAAGGAAGAGCTGGGAGAAGCAGGTCAGAGGCCCCCCTCCCACTCCCGGGGTGCCACAATCCCACCCTGCCACCTCGGGACTCCTGGAAGGGCTAGGGACAGCTTTTGGCTCTGATGGGCTGGTTGGCTGCTGGTTTGGCCTGGAAATGACCTGCCAGGTGTTCGACCTCTCCCCCACTGCCCTTTCGGGGTTCACCATCCCCTCAGAAGCTGGACTGAATCCCGGGAGGACGATTCACAGGCAGGGCTCCGTGGACACCTCCTTCCCACTTATTAGGGCCGAATCGCTCTGATGAAGCAGCGAGGGCCCGCCAGAGCCTCATTATTTTGGGCTTCATTGAAATGCGCAGAGAGCCATCCCTAGTACTTTATGTACTAAACTTAACCACAGTAATGTATTCAAATCATTCTGAATTTATCTAGACTGAGCATCCTTTCTATCGTCGTCGTCGTCCTCCTCCTCCACATTTTTTTTTTTTAAAAGATAGCAAATGTGCTTTTTGAGACGACAGATTAGGGCTACCTATGCTGCATAGGAGGGACAGGTGGCCCCTTCCAGCTCCCCTCTCTCAGCAGTGGCCGATTGGGTCTTACCTGATGTCGGTGTCTCCTGGGGACCCGGGGTGCACTGTCCAGGCCCCCTCTGACCCCAGTCACTCCTTCCTCGCATCCAGAACACTGCCTGTGAGGGAAGGCTGTGCAGAGGGCAGAAGAGCCCAGAGGAAGGACTCTGCCTAAGAGGTAAGAAACCAGTTCTCACCCCAGTTTGGATGCTGATATTTGGGGGGGATTTGGGGACACTCTGTCCTCTTCCCTGGGCCTCAGTTTCCTTGCTATGAAAACTCATGGTGGTGAGGGTGGTCTTTGAACCGGCTCAGGGACTCTTAGGCTGGGGTCCCTGCATGAGCCTGGGGCAGCCCACGGACCTCTTGGAATTATAAGGCACTTTGGGCTTTTTTTTCTGGGGGAGAAAAGTGCATAACTTTCACTGGATTTTCAAAAGGCTGTTATCTAGCAAGAGGCTAAGATGTCAAACATTTGCAGGCACTCAGGACCAGGCACCTTTGTGTGCCTCTGTCCAATGCCGTGGTTTTACAAAAAGCGCCACAGAGGCCTGGAGAGGGGATGGGTGGGAAGAAGCTGGGCACGGTTCTGGGACGACCGCTGGAGACCTATCCCGGTGGAGACCCAGCGAGGCGCCACTGGACTCCCTCCTAGAGCCTGGGGACACATGAAGATGAGTGAGGTGGGAACCACGTCCACACCAAAGCTTTTGACCCAGGTGACCAGAACTGCGTGGAATCGGTCTGTGACTATCGTGCGTTGTGGGTTTCCACCTTCACATCTGCCTCCCTGCCACGAAATGAAGGCTGTTGGTCCAGCAGGGTGCTTGGCCCCAGCAGAGGACATGCGGCTGCTCCTGGGCCTTCCCTCTCTGGATGGAGCCTGGATCCTTCCATTTCTGTTGTGACATCTCCTCCACAGCTCTGACTCACGTCAGTGTCCCCATGTCATGGCCGCAGGAGTAAGTGAGCTGCCTCAAGTGTAGGGGAGGGAAGGCACCCTGCTCTCCCCTCCCAGGCAGAGGCACCTGCTCTTCTTCTGGCAGACTCTGGAACTTTCCTCCTGTCCTCTGTTGGACCACATCTCTCTGGCTGCAGAGACAACACCATGGGCCATGCCCCGAGTCATCCTGCAGCTTTTTTTGATGTGAAGCAGTGGAGCCTTTGGCCGTCTCGCGTGGGCTCCTCCTGACCCGAATTTGTAAGCAGGCCTGCTCACAAATACCCAACGGCCATCGGCACAGCCGCAGGGCAGTCTGGCCCCAACCAGGAGACCCTGCCCTGCTCCGCATGCCCGCCTGCCAGGAGACCAGGCTTCCCTGCAGCCTTTGCCGACCAGAAAGGCCTTTTTGAGGCACTTTGGCTTAGTATTTCCCTCTAGTCCTCGAGCTAACTCACGCCTTCACTCTCCAGTCATGGAGGGAATAGGAACATAGAGTTGTTGTCATTGTTGTTTTTTAATTTAGTTAAAAGATATGGTGCTACCGTCTCTCCAAAGCCAAAGACAGGCTCCCGCTCTGGTTCTGGAAGCGCCATCTTCTGCGGCCGAGGAAGAAGTTCTGTGCGTTCACCATTAAATAAAATTTTATAATGAAAATTTTGTCTTATGAAGGTGAAACTTTGAGAACATATTAGAATTCTCATTTTTCTATGCACAGCAATCAAATGACCTTCCTATATTGCCACATAAAGTATGGATTTAAAGTTCAATGATCCAGTCAGTCATTGAACATTTTCTTAAAGAGTAATTTCTTCTGTAACTATGGATGTTTACATATGGTTTTCTTTTTGGTATTTACCTTTTAAGAATTGAGGAAACACTGACATTCTTTTTTGGAACTGTATCTTAATAGCCTTTGTTTATTTTTAATATGTGGCGTTCCAGGCCCTTGCTCTAATGATTTTTTTCACACTGCATTGATAATTAAATTCATTCATTTTCCCAGCTGCACAATTCCTTTAAATAAAAAGTTATGGGTAATAACACCTCTTATGCTCAAAGTACAGAGGAGAAAAGGGCATAGCGGGCTCTCCGTCGAGGGGAGTCACGCACACCGGGTGGGTCACAGGTCAAGGCCAAAGGGAATGTGCCTGAGGTTCCCAGGTATTCAGGACTTTATTATTCACAGACAGTGACCCACAGGGTTTGGTTTTCTACACCTGGAAACCATGAATTCCGCCCCCCCCAACCCCGTTCACAAAAATGTAATTTATCTCCATGTATCCTGTAGAGATTTTTAGTTCATAATGTGTATTAATGGCGTCATCAAGAACACCAGAAACGTTGGTTTCCCTTAAATGATTGGAGAGACGCTTTGCCTGCTGTTACCAAGTAGCGTCTATGGAAGGAGGGCAGTAAAAGTGAGCTGAGATATTTAGTGACATAAAAAGAACCATGTAGATTTGTGAAAATGTAAAACTGTGATCATGCGAGAGGTTCTTGAAGTAATGAGAGAAATGCTTCGTCCCTGGGCTAGTGATTCACTTGTAGCTTCTGTAATTTCATGGATGCTATAAGGATTTGGTTTTTACACATTTTAATTTAGTCCAGAGATGTTCCTATTTTAATTATCCATACACAAGGGCACAGTATCTTTCTACGGTTATTGCTGTATGTTACATTTATATATAGCAATAGCAATTTGAAAAAAAACCCAACAAAAAGCTTTCACCTAGATGACCAAAGGGTTATACTCATTTGTTTTAATGACACTGTATGGACCTTTGCATTCTTAAATAGGATTTTTAAATACACGGGATGCAAACACTCATGGAGGTTCACGCAGACAGTTTCACACAAGAGAACAGAAAAAGAATTTGTTCAATGTCCCTTTTGTGAAGGGTTGGGAGATGCAGCCCCTGAATTGGGAGGGATGCCTGGAGCCCCTGGCTTTCCTTGTTGAAACCAAAGGGCACGGGATCCGGGAACTTGAGAACAAATTGATTCCCACTGAGCCTCCCGCTATCACATTTCAATAGAGAAAAAGCCATTTGGAGAAATGTGATATTTTAACTATTGTATTGGGCTCAATCTGTAGATGCAAGGAAAGATAAGAGACAAAAAAATAGATACATAAAATAAATACATGTATAAATTGATACCCAAATATATTTATATTTATAGTACACAATAAGTTATATATATATAAATTTTATGTATCATCTATAAAAAGAACAATCTGATGGAAGCAAATGTTGACAAAAGCAAAAATTCAAACCACCTAGCTCACATGCTATCGTGCTGCTCTGAATAAGTGATTCCCTTACAACCAAGGGGCATTTCTGCCTCCTTCCAGGGAGAAACAGCAAGTAGAAATGGGTCACATTTAAGCGAATCCCCAGTCAGCCCTTCTCTCTTGAGAGGTTGTGGAGTATCATGCTGAGCTACAGGGGGATGCTTGCTTTTCTGGTAATTCTGCAGGAATTTCTTCCCAGAAACAGTGCCCCCCCCCCCACGCCCCCTGCCCCATGTCCCACGCCCCGAGGAGAGCCTTGGAGCTCTGCCAAGCGGCCAGATCCCCACAGACAAGTCCCAGAGCCCTGTGGCAAGCATGGTTCAGGACATCACCTAGCCCCACCCTGCTAGAGACCATGCTGACCTTTAGCTCAGCTAGCAAATCCTGTCTGTTTAATGGGGCAACACCCAACTCGGGGCAAGGGGAAGAATGAGAGTTCTTCCAGGATCCTTGGGCGAAGAGCCTAAGCCAGAGTTGCAAAATGGGTGTCTACTGTACCCACAAATGTGTTCCTCTGGGTTCTCAGATTATTTGAAACCAAGATGACTTTGTTGCTAACATTGAATATTTGGAGATTTTATGTAATTATGTGGAGTTTGGGCTTCATTTGAAAGTTCGAAAGTGCCAGGAACCTTGGGTCCTTGCGTCCATGCAGAACAATCCATCAGAGCTGACCCTCTGCCCCCGACCCCGACCCCAGGCATCCATAGTCCCTGTTTCCTGGGGGCTCACACCCTCAGGCTTCCCCACCTGGTTTATCCATCTGGCCCCCCGCCACTGCAGGTTTTTATAAAACACTGGTGTCTGCGTGGGGACAGTTGGCCACCGCCTTGCACAGCCCTGCCTCCCCTCCCTGGGTGGCCAGCTGGGGTTTGTAACAAGTGACAGCTGGCCTAAGAGTGTCAGCCACGTTGCTCAGAGGTGGGATCTTTCAGATTATCCACGGAGACGATGCCATTTCAGCCCAGACACAACCATGCTTCTGAGAACATGATCCTCCCCGCCTTCTGGAAGGACCACAGAGGCTGACGTGTATGGGGTTTCCGGCACAGCTCCCTTGCAATCTGAGGCAGCTGGAGTGCAAGGTTAGCTCCACGGACCTGCCTTAGGTAAGAGAGCCATCCTTCTGCATTTAAAGATGTGGTTGCCTGTGAAAATGGCACTGGCTGAGGTCTGGGGTCTCACAACGCTGTTGTTCCCAGTGATTCATTTTTCCCTTTCCCTCCAGCGGTGGCACCATATGTGCGTGTATGTGGATGCTGGGGTGGGGTGTCTGGTTGGTCCCGTCTGGCGCAAGGGGAGGAGTGCCAGTGATGACTGTGCACAAGGCCACTCTGATAGAGGGCATATAGCTTGAAGGTCCTGTTCATGGTCATTTTCCCCTGCTGGCCTGGGAGGTCCTGAGATGGAGGCTATGTCATTTTCATCTTTGTATCTCCAGCACAGACTCAGTAGCTGGTGCGGACTAACTGCCTAGGTTAACGGTGAGTTGGTTCTTTGGTTCTGTGCTCTCTCTGCACACCAGGGGCGGGGAGTTGCTAGATTACCATGGTGGTTGCAAGACATCAGGCTTGTGAAGAAGGTGGAGAAACAGCCTGGGCTGGGGGAGGTGTGCCAAAATGGCCCCGGGGCCAGGGACCTCTCCTTGATCCTGCCACTTCTCAGCCACGGCCTTTTCCAAAAGAAGGACAATCTAGTTCAATCTTTAAGGCTCTCCTGCCTGTTGAACCTCTCTGTTCCCCTCACCTCTCCCCCCAGCCCCTGCACTGTCTGCGCAACATAACAGCCAGGTCTGGCCCTGGAACACAGTTTTCTCGAGGGTCTTCGAGGCATCATACTGACCTGGGCTGGAGGGCCCGTCACACCTCGGTCAGCAGGGGCTGGGTACGACAAAGCTTGCACGACCGATGATGACTTGCCATCCCGAAATTGGACACATGCCCCCTTTCCCTGGTTTCCCCAAGAAGCATCCGTACCTGAATCCTGCTACATCCATTGCTGGCACTGGGACCTGGCTACTGGGCAAAGAAGGCAGGACTCCAAGGCACCCCCATGCGAGTCTGCAGCGAGAAGGTGTCTGCTGAGATGGTAGTCACCTGAGAGGAGTATCTGATCCAAGCTGGGTTTGGTTTGCCTGGAAATCCACATTCAAGACTTTGGGGTTTTTTGCTCATTGTATCTAAGGGGAAATGAAGGCTAACTCAGGGTTTGAGACCCAGTAAGGTCAGAGGCTGTGTCCTATCACGCCCCAAAGGGGCTCCATTCAGGTTACAAAAGAACAGGATTTGGAGTGGGTTTTGGAGGGATGCACAGAGCAAGGGAAAAATAACCCTCTGGCCAAGGAGCTTTAGGTATAAGAAGTATAGATTCCCTAACTCTGAAAGCACAGTCTTTCTGAGAAAAGGGAATTGGAAAAATCCAAGTACAGAATGCGTAGGTGGGTGAAGTGATTCTTGGGCTAAGGTCTTGCAGGAGGGAAATCTTTTTCTTATGTTGGGACTGAAGGCTTCCTGAAAAGGTGTCAGAATAGAAGGTGGAGGGTTACAAACTCAAGTGCCTACCCGGGGCCAGACGGGATGTGGGGAGGACTCCAGGCTGGTGATCTACTGGTGGGGGTGAGGGGAAAGGGGTGTTGGTGCGGGGGCTGCTCTGTCCTTGTCTCTGTTGGCTGAACTCTTCCAGAATGGTCGGAGGGGAAGTAACTGAGGGAGGACGGACTGAGCATGGGTTAACCTCTGTGTGTCCTGGGAGGCTCACTCATACCCACTCATAACTTAAGTTACCTAGTAACTTGGACTTGTGTCCAGCTGGCCATCCGGGTTCTCTTGCCTTGTGCCTCAAGAATTTATGCACACTTTACTCCCCACACTTCCTCCTGCACCCCCCAACACATGCACACACACTCCACATGCACATGACATCTCCACGGAGAGGCTGAGTATCACTGCCCCCGTGCAGTCCCCAGGACCCGAGTGTCTCTCCTTGCGGGTGGACCGGCGGGGTCGATGAACCTGTGACCTCTGAGGTTTTACTACCCAAGACAAACTAGTGACTGTTTCAAACATACTGGCCTGAATTGGAAGCAAATATTGAGTCTAAATTGTCTAAAGGCGGTTAGAGCTCCAGGCCCTCCAAGTCCGGCTGGAGAGTTGCGATTTACGGAAACACAAGAATGTTCTGCTTTTAGTGCTCAGAGCTCTCCATTCCCATCTATTGGTTTTACACATTTTCCCCATTAGAAAATGAAGCAATTAGAAGACAACCCAGATTGTTTTGCACTTAGGGGTTTTCACATATCTACTGGGTAATTTCATATCGGTAGCAGCTTGGGCTTAGCCTCTTTAAAGAGCCTTGTTTAGATTTGTCTGGATAATGTTTTCCAGTTCAGAGTAATGTTAGAGCAGTCAGCAAATGCTTGGCAAAACTCTATTAGCCCTGCCGTTCACACCTGCAGTCTCTCTCCATCCAGGTGTGGGGTTAACGGTAAGCGTCTCAGGTATTCGCGAAGATTCTTTAGGAAAAAAGAAAACAACAACAACACAACCCAAGACGCTTCATCAGAAATTACTCTACTGGTACTAAAACCTCAGTTCACGAGAATTTATAAAAAGAGACGTCTTTTAAATGCCAGGCAAGTGATTTGGAAGCATTTTGGCAGATTGGGACGTGCGGGACCAACCTGCTCCAGGTTCTTCTTATGTTAATAAATATTCATTTTGTTGGGGGGCGGGGATTCCAAGTCCTTCGGCAGAGGGTCCTTTTTGTAGAAGGAAGATCTATTTCTATGGCAAAAATAATGGGTTCTTCAGTATCAGGTGTTCTGTTCTAAAAATGTGACTCTTTCCTAACAATTCAAGCCTCTGGTGGGATGGATTCAGCTACGGCCTTTTCTTCCTGCAAGCAGATAAGCAAAGCCAGGTGTGAAAACAGTGCACTCTTCCCTTCTCAGCCACCTTTGTTTCTTTGGAGGGGCACACAGAAAAAGCTTCATTCAATATTGATAGCGTTTCGATATGTTAAAAATCAACAGCAAGTCAGGAATCTTAGATAAAATGTGTATAGATGGCATTTCTCCCCAGTTTCACCTTTTTGGACCAGAAGAGTCAATATTTTCAACGGATTTTCTTCTCTCCTCAAAGCCTGCGAACAGCCTCGCTATCACAGGGAGCATGTCCAATTGGTACCGGAATGGTTCCTCCTGAAACGTCGGTAAAAATGACATTATTATTATCATTTTAAAAAAGATCTCTTTCCCACTTGTGTTCAATTTAGCAAATTTGGGGGTTGAAAAAAACCCCTTAAAATAAAATTTTCCTTCGTCTGGCAGAGAGTAACAATGATCGTAATAGGTAAAAATAAATGCTTTGTCATTCTAACAAATATTTTAAACCCAACCAGCAGATATATTCTAAATATATTTCACTTAAATTTATTTGAAAGACAGAGAGAGAGAGAGAGAGAGAGAGAGAAAGGGAGGGAGGGACAGAGAGTGTGCCTTAGTTGCAGCTGTCTCCAGAGTTTGGGCACAAATATTCTTTCATTCCTTTGCATGATTTCGATAAAATTAGGTCAAAGAAATGTTCATTTGAAAACAGTGCTTTGTCATATTATCTACAACACATGTCTAGCAAATTTATGAATCCAGCATTCATCGGCGCGAAGTTCCAAATCCTAATGAATGGTTTAGACAGCATTGTCATCAATTTTCCGCAGGTGCAGCTGAGGCAATCAGTCACTTCAATCAAAAGCCTCCGTCAACTTGCGTGGCGCTGTCATTTTTTACACTCGGATTGCTGAAATTAACAAAAACGATCCCTCCCTGGATGCCTGTACCCTCGTCCCGCCTTTGGGTGGCGCTTTTGAGCAGCGCTTTCCTGCAAGCCGAGCCCGCAGATTTCACAGCATTCTTTTTTCCTTTTTTTCCCCCCTTTTACTTTATACTAACATAATATTTCTTTTGTGATATTATGGAGATAAAATTGCACTGTGTGTTTTAGCACACATTACAACAACCTCTTAAGGCAAAAAAGTAAATTCATGCAAATGAGTTATAGAAAGTGGAAGGATTTGTGGCTGGTGCCTTGCCTGCCCGGTAGACCCGGAGACCGTGCTGGGAAGGCTCCCGTTACCTCTGCGATTTTGTCAGGGTCTGAACTTCTTGGCCCCTTCCCCTGCCAGGCCGCCTGGTAGGCTGCAGTCTGGGCTCTCAACTTTGGAGCGGTTGCTTTAGGAGTTAAGATTTAGGAGCCTTTCCTTTGCTTCCAGCGGGTCTCTGGAAATCTTCTCCAGGGCAGACTTTATTGGTATCAGGAGAGGCACGTTTTATGACAGTATGGGTGATGAGAATTCTATTCCTACCTTTTCAACTATCGAGCTGCCTCTCCTCAAAGGGTTAATAGCAAATTCTGCAGATCCTCTCACTTACCTTGAAGGACTCCAAAAGGATACAAAGAAGCAGAAAGCTTTGGCTTTTTATATCATTGAAAAATAACATTGTTTCCAAAAGTCTCTAGTCCAGAAAGGATCTCAATAGCTCCGGCAATATAAAGAGAAAACTGCGAGGGATACTCGCCACCTGCCCAAGACCAACACTCCTGTCTTTATCCTGAGAACGGCACCAGGTGCCTTCTAAATCTTCAAAATATATGGACAGACAGAAAGCACTTAGCATCCGCTCCTCCATGATGAATAGAGTTAACCTTTGTAGTTTGCCAAAAGTCAGTAAGTTTTTCTTTCCCATTTATTTCAGGAGAATCAGGAGTACAAAGGCAGGTAGGACCAGATCAACTCACAATGTCTTGGCCTTTTTTGCTTAACGACAGCAGTCAGATTGCTCACAGCAGCCGGCAGGAGAGATGTACTAATATTAACTTATTTAAATCATCGGGTTCCCTTTATTGGCAGAAGCACTTGTACTTATTAAACCGGCTTGAAAAATATTTAGGCGTCTCTCCCTTGCAGATGTCACTAATGGTCAATTACCCCAACATTTCTGTGGCCGTGCTGAAAAATACACGTGGTTTCTGAAGAATGCAAATTCTAAGGAATATAATAAAAATGTACTTTTTAATAACTAGTTGTGTCACTTTGCAAATAGCTTTGATGTAGGATTCCTGCCTGCATAAAATTGAAGCTACATCTGTGTCATCCATACCTGCGTTTATGACACCTTCCCTGAGAGAGCAATTAGGGGCTGGCGGAGGCTGGAGTCTTAGCTAATATTTGAAACTACATGTGCGTCTGCAGCTAAAGGGGGGAAAAAGGGCTGTGATCGTCTGTGAATAGAGAAGAGAATTCTAACAGCTCCCACCTTCTAGACGCTTGATAAAAAATGCAGGTGGGGGCTGCCTGGAGAGTCTCAAGGGGGTGGCTTTTCCGCTGAGAAATGAGGAGTGGCACACGGCAGCCAGCCGGGCTTGCTGGAGGGAGCCTACCTCGTGGCTCCTTTTGGTAGAGTTTGAAGTTAAATGGTCCTGTCTGCTTCTCCTCTGGTTGTGTCACTTATTAAAGATCGCTTGAAATGCACCATTCCTTTTAGTTGATTAGCACTAATCTGTGTGCATTTTGGATATCCCTACTTTCTTATAAGGGCCTATGGAAGAGATCTTTTCTTGATATTTTCATCACCAAAATACAAAGAACATCTGACTGGCTATCACTCTTAACGTAACTGCAGATCTTGTCACAAAAGGTGACGTGAAATCAAGTGTCCATAAATTAAACAAGTTGATGCATAAGAAAGGATCAACCACACAGGGAGTGACAGAGATGTGGAGTCTTCAAGGAGACGCTTTGTACCATGTGTGTGTGTGTGTGTGTGTGTGTGTTTTAATACTCTGCTTTCCATTAGGATATTCTCTGTTCTACAGAGAAGGCAAATGTTTCCATATTTGATTTTTTTTCTTTCTCTTACAATCCAAAAGAGAATTTCTGTGTTATTGTTGTTGTTTTCTTTCTAAAAGGAAGGATATTAACATTGTTTCTTTCTCCCCCCCAATACATGCAGTGAAGAGATTTCCAGCGCGTTTTGTCTAAGCATGCAAAATGTTTTATTAATCAGAGCAATAGAATGAGTAGAAATGAGAGCACTACGTCTTTAAAAGTGCCCGGGCGTCCAGGTACACGGGGAGATGGGTAAAACCGTTGACCAAGCACAATGTACGTAGACAAATGTCTTCTCATTGTGTGATGCGTGAAGGCCATGATAGATGGCTTCTAACAACAAAGCGTGGCCACCGAGACAAAATTAGTGTTGTTTTAATTACCAGTGTCTGTAATGTTATCTATCCATAACTGCCTGAAATAGACTGGCACCAGGGTCAGAAAAGGCCTGAACGGATCCTTCCACCCTGAGTTTTACCGGCCCTCCAGTCGCTGCTGTGCGCTTAAAAAAAAAAAAAAAAGAAGAAGAAGAAAGAAAAAGTTTAACGCTTCCCTCGAAACATTTACTTATGGCAAAAAAATTGTTTCTTGTTTAAGAGAAGTGCCTTTATCTTTTTCTTTCAAAGCGAAAAACAAGCAGATCTTATTAAATGCTATTTGGAGGTCAGAGTAATGGGCAGAAAATGGAACTGGCCTTGACATTCTTCAACGAAAGTTTACACTCTTAGAGCGGTGTTTTTGTCAGTCACAAATAGCATGATGACACTAATAGGAAGGAAGATTCTTTATTTTTGAAACCTCCTTGAGTGGAGATGGGCCGCTCTTCAGACATTAGTAAGTGTGTATATTGTGAAGATGAAGTATCCCTTAGTTTCTGAGCTTGCGGGAGATGAAAGATAGGCCAGCTTTTGAAAATGGCCTGCGTGGCACATGCTATAAATGAGCAGGGAAAGCAATCGAGCTAATAGATTACAGTAATTATCCAATCTTTGGCTAGTTTGTATTGGCAAACTATAAATACAGTACACATTAGAACAAGGTGCTTACAGAATGTACATGAAAGGTCATTGTAATTTGCAAGTCGCTAGTCATTAGAATATGCTAAAAACCATTGCTTCGGGGCTCAGATTTTAATGATGAATACATTGATTATTAAGTAGCAGAGGAAAAATGTACAAGAGCTGCTGTGGTGTAATGATAGGTCGCTTTATTTTGGGAAGGAAATCAACTCAGCTTCAGAATGCATGCATTGAGGAATATAATTGCAGTGAGGAAAATTCCTCAGAGGAGCTTGGCACATATTAAAAGCAAAAACTTGAGACATGTTTGTGATAAGATTACTAATAAATCTCTGGTAAGTCTTAGACTCCTGACAATAATACAGCAACAGAGTACTTCATCTTCTCCAAGCTTTAGAATTTAAGATCAGTCACAAACAATCTAAATTACGACGGATGCTAGGCAGATGCAGTACCCAACGAGGTGGCTCGTCGTAAATCTCTCGTTCCTTATATGCAAATTAAACTCCATTTTAAAAGATAATTTTTCACATGGCGATCGCCTTTATTTGCAAAATGCTGGTGATTTTTAATGGGCAGAGGTGAAAGCCAGGCTCCAGATATGGGAATGATTTCGCGTGACAGGGGCGGCGGGAGCGCGTCATCTGGACCCTTCAGGTGGGGCGCCGCCAGCGACTTTGGGGGCGAAGGTACGCGGCCAGGGGGCCTCAGACAACGCCTCGCCGTGCGCCCAGCTGGCTTGGAAGCTGCCCGCTCGGGTTCCCTGGGTTCCACCCACGCTGCAAGGCTTTCTGACTTTTTTTTTTCTTTCTTCTTCTTCTTCTTCTTTTTTTTTTTTTTTTAAATTGCAGAGTGGGGTGCCAATTCCCACGTGTTCTGGCATGGGGGCCTTGTCTCCGCCAGCCCCCTCCTCCCCCTGCGCGAGCTCCGCCCCGCACCCCAGCCTCGGTTCCCCAGCTGGCGCGTAATCCCTCACGTGGCTTTCGTCAGCACCGTTTCCACAAAGAGAAGTCAGCGTGGAAATGGGCCTGTAGTCCTGAGCCCTGTGCCAACAGCCATCACTTTCTGGTTTGGTTTCTTTCTTTCTTTTCTTTCTTTCTTTCTTTTTTTTTTTTTTTTGCCTTTTTAGGGGTAAAGCCGCTTACATCTGGGTCGGGATAGGTAGTGGGGGAATGGCTTATTTCTCCAAGTCACAGCCTGTACTCTTGAAATGTCTGTCTCTCAAGCCCTGACTTTTTACTGTGGGGCTGTTGGGGGGAAACTTGGAAAGAATAAAAATGATTTTGGGAGAGTGGGGAGTGCCTGCCTTTTGTGAGATCTCTCATTCCGCTGCGTCAGCCCTCGATGCCTGCGGTTTATAGGACATGCTTTGGCTCTCAGTGGAGCCAGGGGGCAGTGAGACCCGGGGTGGGGGGGGGCGTGTGTGGAGGCCTCTCCAGGTCCCCCGATGATGCTATCTGGCGCCCCTCTGGCAAAAGAGCCAAGCCAGGGGCTTTCACACCCTACCGGGCTCGTGGGGGCTGCCTGGCAGTGGGGTGCTCGGGACAGATCCATTCTTCACGGGCTTCCAAGAAGATGTCATGACCGAGGGAACGAGGTGTCCAGGGTGTTCCTTTCCAGGCAGCCACCCCAGACCGGGAGGCTGGGCAGGCGCCCGTCTTTCCCTGGTGCTATGGGGAGGAGGGTCCCACTTATTCTTCCATTGTTTTCTTGGATATCTACGGCAGGTCCCAGGGAAGTGTTGTGAAGTCTTTGTGCATCTCTTTGTTTATCTGTCATTCTACCCCACGCCCTGAGCGTACACACACACACACACACACACGTTCTTCAAATTAACCGACTTAAAACAAAAACCAAGTGCTGTTGATCAGTGCTGATAAAAAGCCTTGCCAGGGACGAAGGGATCAGCGGCTCCTCAGGGGCGGCTGCCGTGAGAACCAGGTGGACAGCACAGCCCTCTGGGTCCTGTGAAGCCCGTGATCTCATCAGCCTGAGCATTACGCGGCAACACCGCACCAGGGTAAGAATATAAACATGCTTTACAATTCTCAGCTCCCTATCATAAGAATACTTCCTGAGTGGATGTAAATTTACAACAGGTGCTTATCAAATGTGAAAATGCTTGCAAATCAGAAACAAACTTTAGGGCTGTGAACATATTTCAGTGACGGCTTTTGCAAGGGCTGTGCTTGACGCCGGGCAATAATGTTGTTCCTCTTTAGTTTCTACATGAAGTGTCTTTCCATGGTTTGCCACAGGGAAAATTATGATGGCTGAGCCTCAGATTCTGGTGTTAAGATGCAGATTTGTTTAATGAAATCCGTATTTACACTGGGGCACAAATATAGCCAATATGTCCTAAATTCACAGGAGAGAAATTTACTTTGGGGACTAATAGCTTCATTAATTGCATGTTTCTACCAGAAGGCAGGCATCCTCTAACCGTCTCTTCAGAGTCCATGATAGAAATGTTTTTCAACTGTCCCATTCTTGATGACAAAAATGTGTTGTCTCCATAAAACGAGGAGATGGCTTCTTTTCCTGGTTTGCCTGCCCTGAGCATTGAATTCTTCAGTATAATTGGGCTTTGCATGTTTTTTTTTTTTTCCTGAATTGCACTTTTTTTTTGTAGCTTTAAAGTAGTCCCCCTCCACATCCCCCCCAAATCTTTAAGGTTTGCTTGCAAGATGTGCTTGTTGTGCACAGAGTAATTAGCCTATTACAGAGATATTAATTAACATGTTGGAAATGTTTCCTTTATTAATGAGAAATTCACACATTCTATTTAATTTGTATAGTTTAAAATTAATTTATTGTGGCCTTCGATGACCTCCAATCTACTAAGACAAAACTGGAGTATTGTACTAACTGTTAAACCATTCATTAAACATTTTATGCAAATAGTGTTTGTTTATAAACAAATTAACTGCAAGGATTTTCAAAACAGGTGCTGTGTTGTGAATGCGTACTAAATGATGTGGTACTGAAAGAATTAATTAGACCTTCAGATGTAATTAGTTGCAATAATTTGCGTGATTAGCGGCTTGGTTAAGAAGTAAGACACACACATTGTGATGCATGGGAGAGTCTCTGCAGTGGTTTTGTCTTTCATATGGTGAGGATGAGCCTTCTCCATGTTTAGGAGATTTTTCAAAAAATTGCTGACATCGCTGGAGTTAATTGCCAAGTGTCCTGTGGGGGAAAATGTTTTCCCCCACCCCCCTTTCTTCCTTGGCTTCTTCCAGTGTGAGCCACTGGATGCACTGCTGTTTGTTCGCACCTTTATGAATTTTTAAAAGAGAAAGTTGTTAACCCCAGATCTTTCCAGCCCCAGAGGAAATGACGACACTTAACACTTTGAGGGTTAAAAGATAGAGCACAATAATTATAAGCAAATGAAACATGTCCTGCATTTCAAGATCGGCTGTTGTCGCTCCGGGAATAGCTCTAGTCATTTTTCTGACGCCACCATGGAAGCATCTTGCCTGTTCCTGCAAAAGATGGGCTGCCACGGAGAACAGTTTAGTCTGAGGGGCTGTGGAAACTGGTAATCGTCACTGCTGATGGCTTGTTTACAGGATACTGGTGCTCAAGAGGCAAAGCCACGGGGATGCCTGGACCACAGCATGCAGCTGGTTTTATGCTCTGGGGCGTGTTGCTGGGGGATGGTTTTCCAGGTCTCGGGGACCTTCAGACCTCTGTCCTTTCTGCTTGCAGTCTTTGCATAGTATGATCTTGCTTTGGAGAATCGTGGCGAAAAACAGACTGAGATGATTTCATTCGTTCAAAAATCTTGTTTTGTATGCCCTGGGATGTAGTAGTAATTGATACAGGTGAGGTTATTTTCTGATGGAGCTTGGTGGAGGGCAGAGACAAACAGGCAATGTTTCAGCTCAGTTCAGCTAGGAGAGAAATACGAAGAAAAGAAAACACAATCATCCCAATGGAGAAGGACTGGGAAGGAGTAAGACTTAGTCTACATGGTTTCTCAGGGCTTCTGAGTGGGTCCTGCTTGCTTGTAAGGTTTGCTCCATCCTATTTCCATAGGAAATCTCTATAACCATAATACATGGTAATTTACTGGTGTGTGGGTGTATTAAATGACACCATATATGCATAAATACCCAGTGTGGGGCCTCCTGGAACATAGTAGGTGCTCAGTGAGTGACTGATGGATATGAATTTGAATCTTCCTTGGTCAGACTCATGGGCACTTTGCTATGATTTCCCACAAGTTCTGTGGAAGAGCTTGGCCGACTGTGTTCTTTCAATCATGCAATTCTTTTTGCAGTGCCTCTGAGCAGCTGTCCCTCTTGTGCCCTTCCCTAGACACTGGTGACATCCTATGCTGAAGGAGACAGGACAGAGGTAGGGGTGATTGGTGAAGGTGTAGGCCTGGGGTTTAAAACATACCCATTGTTAAATGTGTGTGTGTGTGGTATGCATACATACACACGTGCATCATGTGAAAGGCGTGCCCTGCTGTTCTTAGACCCTGTTAAGTGGCAGAAGGGCCTTCGCACTTTACAGAAGGCTTTTTTACCAAGGGAGACGTGGGTTAGCTAGCCCCTCCCCTACCGGGCTGAATGGCCTTCAGCAGGGCTAGGTTGATGTCTGAGTTCCCTTCCAGCTACAAGGATCAATGATTCAACCCTTGACCTTGGAGAGATCGAGGATTTAGGGACAAAAACTTAGGAGTTTCCTTGAGACCAAAGCTTTCCCTCCTCTGAATTTCTTGGTGGGGTTCGATTCCGTTCATCTTCATTTTCAGCTGGTGTTTGCGAAGCAGTCTTTAAAACAGGCCCTTTTCAGATGATGTTTGAACTTGAACAAAATTAGCATTTGTGTGTCATCAGTAGGTGCCGTGCATCATTCTGGGCAGTGAAGGATGAAGAGTCGAAGCATGTGGGCCTCTTGATTAAAATGAACAATCAAGGAAAGTTCTGGAAGATGGATACCTATAGCTGGCCTGTTAATTTATGTGGACTCGATTCCAATTGCAAAGGGACATTTTTTTTCCCGTCTGAAACTTTTAAGAAATTAGGTTTTAAAGCTGAACTGGTACACCACTCAACTTAAAATAGAAGAGAATTTGATTTTATGTGGTACCTTTCCTATTCCGGCACTCTATAATATTACACAGCAAGAGCTCCTGGTTGCAGGGTGTAAGGGAGGCAGGGCATGGCTCCTGAGAAGGTGATGCACGACCTTTTTTCAACACTTGGAGAAGCCCTTCCTGTGGGGTTTTAGCCTCTCTGGTCTGGACCTCTGCACCTCTGTCCTACCCTTGCACTGTGATCACTGATAAGCATTGGTCTTTGGAGGTCTTTGGAGCACTGCCCACCAATTGTCTTCTGTCCACAAATCCCGCCCCATCCTGTAAGATTCAACCTGCACGTTGTCTCTTACTCCCCCAGGTATCATTAGTAGTTCTGGACTCTGAAATAATCTCCTTGCCAGTCTTTGTGTATGAATCACCCTCTGTTCCTGTGTGTTCTTGGGAAAGTAACTGGCCTTTACTGCACCCGAACAGCGCCTCTGCTATGGGGCCACTCACAGGATTGCCTGAAGGTAGAGATACGGAGAGCACAAACCAAGTATCCAGCGCATAGCCTCTTGCCTTCGTGTCTTTCTCGTCCAGACAGGAGGAGGGCTTGGTGACGGTCCTGGCGTATCAGATGTTCTTGAGAATGCACTGATTACAAGAGTGACTGTCTTTTGAGAACATACATGTTGTTGGCATGCTAGCAGGGAAGACCCAAATACTGATCCTAGCTATTCTCCATAGTGATATGTCACTTCTCTGTTCTGAGCCTCAGTTCCCCCTCTTGTAGGATGAGTAGTTCCTGTGCGTTAGAATTCCTTCCCATTCTCTGATCCTTTATGAGCCCATATTTGTCTTGAAACAATTATAGAACTGGTGGATAAGTTAGCTCAAGGTATTTCCTTTGCCCTCCTTATGTCCTCTCTAATTTTGGGTTACACATTTATTTTGGGTCATTCTCTCTCTTTCCCCCTAAATTTGATGTATGAAAAAAAACCCAGGATTTAAAATAGACTGTGTAGAATAATATTTGGTCTTGAGCAGAATTCTATTCCAACATGTGCTCCAAAATTCCTGCTTAAGCATGTTTGGGGTAAAAAAGATTTGAAAGGGGATATTCCCTTAGACTTAGGTAGCTGGGTCTGGAAAGAGGCTGCAGTGAAAAAGGAAGGAAGTGGCCAGAGAATTTCTGTGCATCATCCAAAGTCTAGCTGCTTAGGACACAGAAGTGGTGACTCTTTGGTGGGAGGGCTTGAGTGATGCTAAAAATGAGGAAATAATCTGAAAAACTACAGTGATTAATACGAACGCTTGTCTTCAAAGAGCCATGAGATCTGTAGTAGCTACAAAATATACGAGGCTTCAGTTGAAGTTTTTATCGGAGAGATGCATCTGGGGCTCTATTTCATCCTCGCTCAGCTGAAGGCAACCTTGAGGGCTGGATGGAAGGGGGTTGAGGTGGGTGGAGAGAGGTCTGATGATAGAGAAGCAATATTCTCGCACGGGTGCCTCGGAAAACTTGGTGTCCTGACTTGGCTTAAGGAAAGTACAGTAGGTGAGGCCACCAGCTTGAATGACACCAGTGCTGGCTGTTCGTCTCACCTGGACCCCTTACCTGCTGGCTCTGGGTCTTAATCTGCACACCCATCAAGTCGGAATGACGAGCTCTGCTTTGCAAGGTTGTTGCAAGAATGGAGAGATTATATGAAGCAGGTGTTTGACAAGTTTGTAAAAAAAACAGATTGTTATCATCCCCTCTAGTTTTCAAATGCCCATCCCAGCTACGGTTTGTCCTTCGCCTCTCCTCACACTCTTTTTTTGAAGAGTTAGTTGCTTTTCAAAGTAGCTATTGGTGGACTGTGGTTCTAGTCCATATTGTAGGGCCCAGCCTGAAGGTCTCCAGGCTGACATTTTGGAAAAGCAAAGAGAAGGAGTTAGAGGTGTGTCAAGTCTAGCCTTGAAAGAAGGCTCAATGAAGAGGTCAAGTAATCTGATCAATAGGAATTCACACATTTTGGCTCAAAGATGGGGTTACGGGCAATGTCCAGACAGCGCCCTAACCAAGTGGTTTGCTTCTGCTTTTGTACTTGGAAATTCCGCATCTGAAGCACAAGGACGACTGCCTCGATCAACCCCTTTTGTCCAATGTCCTTTGGAACAGCTCAATCTGGAGCTCATAGTGGATGTTTCCTCCCCTTGGCAAGATGGAAGGGATGCTAGAGGAAAAGTTTCTCTGGTTCCTAAGCATCAGCAAATTCAAGTACGTGTCCAAGGTAATTGTATTAGGCAACACGCTAGTCCTTCGCTAATGGTCTTTATGAGCCCTGATGATAAAGTGGATATGTTCCAACGATTATAGGAATTTTATTTTCATCTGTTTTTTTTATTGCTATAAATATTTTGCATTTACCAAATAAAGTGGTTGCTATGTAGAGATCATAACTTCTGGGACCTAAATTTGCTTCAGATGATAGGCAAATTATAGACTACAATATGTGATCAAACAGCAGTATGGGGAACTTAAATAGAGTGAGCCCTGAGGACGGAGGCTGCTTAAAACTATGGGGGATGGAATAAATGGGAGTTTTAGCAAAGCTATTGCTGATTCCAGCAGATAAATTATGCTCTGCCTTTTTGTATCTCTTTGGGACTGTACTACATAAATTATGACCAAATATAATTTAGGCTATCAGCCTATATTTCTGAACATCCATCTTGTACATTTTAAGTACAAAATTACCATTTTGCAGAAGTATAAAATTGAGACAAATTTTTTTCCATCTGTGCATTTAACTTCTGCATGCTTTATAGCAGCGAAAGGGTTCGAGAGGACCTCATTACCATCCAGAGGGGACGTTAGCCCCGCGACTATGTAACTGTATTAAGATCTACATAAACGGGAATAAAGTTCGAGGGACAGTGGAATGTGGAATTATATATTCCTTCTTAAATGGAGATGTAACTTTTATATAAAATAGCTCATCTCTGCTTTCCTGAATAAGGGTATCTGTTTATAAATTCAAACTTGCTGATGAAGGAGTCTGTGTTTATGAAAAGCACTTTTCAGAACATGCAGAAAAGGGCAGGCTCTCTGTAGCAAAGGGGACACCCATGGGGGCCTTCCAAAGACCTTCAGACTATTGTTCTGGGCTTGAACTCTGGCATGGTGCACAGAGATGACAGCAGCCACCATAGAGCCCTATTCTATTGTCACTAGAGCACTGCCTATCTCGGATTTCCCAGTGATGTCAAGTGGGGACCGTGGATAACTTTTGTGCCCACCCATCAGAGATGAGGCCCTGGGCTCCTTGCTATGACTTCAGGTTACTGACTTCTCAGGAGGCCCGGGTGGGGCTGGAGAGTTATACTCGACTAACAGCAATGGGAAGGCGGGGGTGGGGGTGTGGGCAAAGATGTTGCTTTCTGTCCTGATAACTGCAGGTCTCCCAATGGTGCCAGGGCCAGGACAGCCTTCAGCTTGATGTCCTCAAAATGCTGGGCAACACAGCTCAGATGTGGAGAGCTCCATTGCCCTGGAGGATGATTTTTCTGGTGTTGGACTGCTGGTGGTCTGAGTTGGAAGGGAGCTTCTCATGGTGTGCACCATGGATGATGGCAGACAGAGGTTAAGTCAGACTGTAGAGCCTCAGGCCAAGTGGACAGCACTGTTTCACCTTCAACGCATTGCTCTTCACTCCCTCGCATACCACAGATAGTTCTCTTTGAAAGATCTCCGTGAAGTTTCTCCCCGAATCTTTCTATGCTTCTATATAGGACTCCTTGATGTCTCCCTCTCTTTCAAGGTAGTTTTTCTATTTTCCTGGGTCTTTCCTCTCTTCTTGGGAGTGTGTGTCTCTTCAGTTCCACTTTGTCTATCTTCCTGTCTGTCTCTTTCTTGGCTTCTTTTCCACTCTTCCCCCAGTGGCCAAGCTGCAGAATGAACATATGTTTCAGCCAAATAAGGTGGCTCACTGGTCTACTCAGCACTCTCTATGAGCGCATTCTGTTCAAGGTGCTGAGAGAGTAGCAACATCAGCCCTCGGGGGGCTGCAGTGCAGGTGGAAAGGAAGGATGGCCCGGGATGGCCAGGAGCACAGAGAACAAACAGTAAATGGCTCTTGTTCAGCTGGAGGCTTGGGTGGAACTCCTAAGGAATATTCTGATACAGGAACAACAACCCTGGGCACTGGTAGGATTGGTTGCACATGTCAAATAACATATTAGATTCCTGTTTCTTCATGAGTTTGGGGAGAGTCAAATGAGATCAAAGGGAAGAAAGAATTTGAGAAGGGGCAGACACTTGGCTCTGCTTTGTAGGTGTGGTTTCAGGAGGGTAAAAATTCTAGCTTCATTTGTTAGTGAGCACAACTGCTCCAAAAAGGCATCCACAGAAAATTCTTCAGGGATAAAGTCTGATCATACCTTACATAAAGGATTTCTCATTTTCCATAGGGGACATAAGCTCACAGAGGCACCCATGGGACTGGATCCGGGATGGCTCTTCTGAAGGGCCTATGGGCTCATTGTAGGAGTCAAACATGGTGTCACATTCTCAGAATTCAAAGTGGAAATGCATTCAGCAGAGGAACCCCAGGTTTGACATCATCGGCGAAGTGGTTGGAGGAACAAGTGACAAAAAGCAGAACCCACCAAACCCTGATAATCAGGCTCCTAAGAGCCCTGAGGGGATCCCAGGCTTAGGCAGAGGAGGCCAACTTCACCATTCCTTTATTCCCTGTTAAATGAATGCTTTTGGGGGACTTTGTGTGAACCAGACATGTTCTACCTCAGTGACTGAGTTAAGTCCCACAGCTTTCAGACCACCAGATAGTAACTAAGAGATGGAATAAGTAGACTAAAATGCCACTTGGTGAAAATGGCTGTTCATATTTCCTTCAGAAAATGATGCAGAGAAATCATTTAGGAAGTGACAGGGGTTGGTGACGCCACTCAAGTGGGTGGCGGGAAGTCCTCTCTGAGGACTTCAGGAGGTAACCTGCAGCCTAAAGATGAGAAGGAGCCAGCTATGGGTGGGTGATCAACAGAGGGTGCCTCATAAGAAGGGCCCAGGTAAGGACTGTGAAGATCTGTCCCACTAGTGACACCCTATCTTTGCTTCATCAACAGTTCTAGTGATTACCACATTAGGGCCTTGGAGGAACCCTAGTTTTCCCAAGTCACACAGGTAATGAGCGGCAGAGGAGGCATCTGAAGGCAAGCTTCCTCGTTCCAACATCCTTTGACTGCCCCCTCTGTATGTTTAGGCCCAGACAGAGCTTCTAAAAGGTGTGACAGAGAAAACATCAATTTCATGACAGCTAAGTGACATCAAACCCCTTAAGGAGGGTACTCCACAATGGCTACCTCTCGGCACTTTCTCAGGGCTGTGACATTGCATAACTGCAGGGGTCGCCCCATCCCCAGTGGAGTATATGTGAATGGGGGCCTTCTCTGTGCCCCAGGAGTGGAATCACTCCATGGCTCACATGTGCCCTAGAAACACCGAGCGCAGAAGAGCTGGAGGCCAGCTCTGCTCATCTGTCAACACTCAATCAATGGCTCAGATTCAGAATCAGTGCACATGGAGATCAGTCTGGAGAAGGACAATGGACATGGCCATGCTTATCATGGAGAGGAGGATGACTGACTCTGATCATCCCTCAAATGCTGGAGTCTTGCATTGAGAATGGCAGAGGCTAGGAGTATCAGAGCTGAGATGGGCTTTCTCCTCTTACAGGTACTGGGGGAACTAACCATTAATTTGACATGAAGCATGTAAGGACCCTGACCCAGAAATGCACCCATTGGTGCTATCAGCACACTTTATTTTTCTATGGTCAGTCTCCCCAGGAAACCAGGCTATAATCCAAAACCAAACTTTTGAAATCACCATGGAAAAAAAAATCATAGACACTGGGTTCTTATCGTGAGGACATTCTTTTGTTGAAGGCAACTGGAGATGTCCAGCTGGTTTGGACCTTTGTCTGAAGTCTGTGGGAAGTGTTTGGGCTAGCACCTGGGGTGGCAGGGGAGAGGAGTGGGGGAAGCAGGGCAAATTGTCAATGGAAGCTTGGGGAGCACCAACACTCAGGGGTAGGTTGAGAAATAGGAAGCCGTGGATAGAACTGAGCCCAGCAGTCAGGAGGGAAGAAGACCAGAGGCCAAGCGGTTTCAAGGTGGCAGGGGTGGTCACCCATGGTAAGTGTGCAGAGATGTCAGCAGTATAAGGACTGAGAAGTGTCCTTTACACCTGGCTACAGGAAAGTCATGGTCGAGTTGAACAAGTGGAAATACACGCAGTCAGGTGTGACTTCTTTGTTTAGGGTGGGAGAGACTCGGCCAGTGATGATGCAGAGACTAGAGAAGAGGAGAGAGAGGATCCTGGGAGGCAGGAAAGAGCAGGGCAGGAAGAATGGTCTTCCACTGAAGTAGGTTGGGTGGGGCTAGCGGGAAGGAAGAACAGCCATGAGTGTTTGTAAGTCTGTAGGTGGAAGAATGGGCGAGGGTCACAGGAGCCATTGGGTGGAATGAGGAACCATTGGAGATAGGTGGGAAGCCCTGATGTGGGTCTGGAGGGCAAAGCTGAGATGGGGGGTGGGGCCTCACTCGGCATGGCGATGTGACTTTTACTTCTAGTGCTCAGCCACATGGGTTTAGGGACGGGAATGAAGATGCAGCAGGGTTTGACCTACGAAGATTAATGAAAGAGAAAAGATGGAGGAGGTGCGGGAACGAGTGAGGGGCTGAGAGCAGTGAGTTTACCCCAACCGGATGGATCCTGGGCTGAGCTGGGAAGAGTGGCAGATAGGAGGAGCTGCTATAGGAGGGGAGAGTGGGATCAAGCTCCCAGGGCTCTCCAGGGAGTCAAAACCAGGCTGTCCGAAGATGGGGAGATAAGGCAGCTGGGATCAGAGAAGTGGAGGCGGGGGTGTGGGCCTTCTGAGAGCAGCCACCCCTGTGCTGACGTGCTGACCTGCTGCATAGACAACACCCTGCTGGGGAAACTCTGGGCACGTGGCCCAGGTGGGGCGTAGTCCGGCTTGAATCCTGGCTCTCCTGGGTGAGCTTGAGCAACATACTTCGCACCCTGGTGCCCCCTGCAAACGGGAGTAGAGACGGGGCAGTTCCATCTATGGGGATGCAGTTGCCATAATGGACAACAGAAACCCGGTGGGACTGAATGAAGTGACCCATGGGATGGCCTCAGGATAGGGAGTGGATGTGCAATGCTCAAGAAATGGTTACTGATGGTGTCATCGCCATGATGACATGGAACCAGGGTTCTAGAAGGCTCTGTGGCAAGGATGGAGAGGGTGCTTAACACTGAGAGAATGAGGAATGGGAGGTGCAAGGCAGGTTGGGAACAGAAGCACGTTTAGGGGCTGGGGTTTGGGGATGAGGACTTACAGGTGCCTCGGCTGGGTGTAACAGAGATGGGAGCTCGCACAGTCTGGTCAAGATCCAGCTGAGGGTCTCTTGTGGCCAGGTCTTAGGGAGATGAGAGTGCTCCTGCTGGGCAGAGCTCCATGCTGGGGGTGTCTGGAGCAGAGATGGGCACCTGCCTGAGCAGGTTGTGAGGTGGGGGTGGGCCATGGGGGGGATTTACTGTCTCTAAAGTCCCGGGAGTTTCTTCCTTCCTTGTCTGGTGCCTCTGTTTCCCCATATGCAGGATAAAGTTGACTTCTTAGTACCCTCCAATCCTGCCAGCCTCTGATTCTGTCTTCGGGTCCTGATGTTTTGCTGAAATGCTACTCTGCCTGTCCTTCCTGTGGGGTAGGCAGCTCCCGTTGATGAAGTCACGTGGTTCCAGGGCGGCCTGAGTTCCCCCTAACCACAGGCTGGTGCTTTGTGGTCAGCCATAATTAAACTCTTTGCCCAGATCAAGAATGCTGCAGTAGGAAGTGCAAACATTTTGCGTGGAAATAGGTCTTGTCCCTGAAAGAGCAATAGGTTTATGGTGACTTATCCTCAGGACGGGGGGAATGGTATGTAGATTTTCTGAGGTCTCCTGGAGCAGTGTCTGTGAGTTTATGTTCTCACCTGACCAAACCAAGGGCGCTGGGTGGGGGTAGAGGGCAGAGGGCCAGGGTTCGGCCTCAGTGTTCAGGCTTTTCCTATCGGTGTCCAAGACTCTGGCCCTCTGCTGTGGATGGCAAGCTTGATCCTGTGTTTGCTTATCAAGTAGGGTGTTGTCCTCCCTGTGTATTTGGAGACAGTGTGGAGCAGGGAAGTGAAATAGAAATTGAAAATACCAACTGCTGAAGCCAAATTCTTCAGGGGGCAGTGCGGCTTCTGCCCAGAGGTCCTACCTCTGGAGGCGAGAGCATGGAGGGCCAGCATGTGCACTGCATCCAGAAACCAAAGCCCTTGTGTTGAGGACGAGTACGGCCCCGCCTCTTAGGCCACAGAGGCGTTGTGATTTTTGTCTCCCGTCCTGTGCTTTGTTGTAGGAAGAGGGAGCGGAGCGGGGCGGTGGGCGGTGGGGGGGGGGCACCCACAGAGGAATGCAATCTTGTTCTTGTTTTTCCGGGACCCCGTTTGTTTCCCACACAGAACAATGACCTCTCGGAAGCCCGTGCTTTCCAACTTCACCGAGGGTTACTTTGCAGCCCTGATTCCTCCCCTGATTATCTTGAAGCCTGTCAAGCTGTAAGGTTCTCCCTCTCCTCTTTGCTCTTTCTTCCTAATAGACATGAAACAGCCCAGTCAATAATATTTTACTTGTCTTCCCACTGCGTGTCTCTTCTTCTGATCAGTTTAGGCGGCTTTGACTGCAGAAAGTCAGAAGGGAGGTTAAGATCTGAAAAGTTCAGCCAAATGTTATCAGCCTCAGAGATGTTGCTAAGGGAAAGGCCCCCCAGCCCTTGGCGACCGGAGCCAATAATAGCCGCGATTCCCTGATAGCATCAACGCCTGTCAAAGAGCCAGGCGTTTGCGGTTCGTCTGTAAACGCAAACACCTGTATCCAGTCAAGCTATGATGGTTATCCGCTCTTTCCCTGTCATTCCCATTGGTTCCTTGAAGGGGCTGCCAGGATGTTCTAAGCTGTGAGTTGATTTATAAAGTGAAGGGTCTTTGTGAAACTTTGGCACGGATGGGGAAATTGACTCACATGCGCCTCTCCTTCAGCGGGTGACAAGGCGTTTTGACAATGGTTAAATTGACGGTCTTCTTTTAATTGCATTTTTGAACCCGTGGCACCGCCCGAGCTGTGGGAAATGGGGGCTTGGGCGGTGTTTACAGCCTCAACATGCCTCTTCCTCCTCTCCACCCCAAAAAGGACACTTGGTACTCGTTGGAGATTTTTGTGTGTGATGAATTAGATCAAAGTGACTTGCAGTGTGTGTGTAAGCTCTTCGGATCCCAGTATGGACATAGTTGAGATCGATGCTTGGGTCACCAGCCACGGTGACCTGGAACAGAGGGAGGCCTCAAGGTCATGTCATGTCCTCCCCAGGCTCCTCCCTCGGCCCCTGCATGTGGAGGCTCTGCCCGCCTCGTCTGGGAGGGCCTGTGTGAGCTCAGGTTCAGCTGGGGGAAGGCACGGTGCCCCTTGCGCATGGCTGTCAGTCCACATCAGTCACCCGTGTGGTCACTTGCATGCAACTATTCATTTGGCTTTTCTCGTCGCCTGTGTTTGCTCATTGTGGGTCGTCAGCAGCTGGCAGCTGGGGGCTGGGGGATTGGGTCAGAGAGGAGCACCCAAGGGTAGTGGCTGAGTTGGGCAAGTATCTTGGATTGGACCCAGAACAGGCTGGGCTCTATCTACCATGTCCTTCTCACACCCTGGTGAGTTCCTGCAAAAATGGGTAAAAACAGTGTCACTGGGTTTGTTGTGAGGGTTGTAGGGCATAACGTGTTAGGATGAATAATATAAAAACTGGACTTGCAAAAAAGGCGGTTTCTTCGGACGGTAATGCAAGAAGCACTTGGCAAGACACCTGGCCCGTAGAAAGCTCTCGGTATTAGAGGCTTGTCCTCCTCCTGATTACTGTTATTCTCCATCTTCCAGCCCAGGCCTCGAAGATGAGGAAAGTCCAGTTTGGACCTGGATTAATGAAAGAACTCAGATATCTAGCTGATAGCAACTGAAAGCAAAAAGCAAAAAAAAACCCCAACACTGATTTGACCAAGAACTTCCAAGTTCAGCTCGCTTGTATAGTACCCATGGAGGCGTCTCAGGCTCCCCTTGAAAGCCCGGGTGGGTGGCCAGGGGATGAGGCCACTCTCAAGGCCAGTTTCCACGCTGTAGGTCCCTTGGATTAGTGTGAAGGTGCTCATGATCCTCTCCAGTTTAGAGGATTATAAGCAGGATGCTCGTCAGGGCTATTGAGGTGAAAAAATCCAAAACTTTGATTTTTGAATTTTGGCCTCCAAAGGTTGAGGTATAACTAGTTCTATACTTGAATCACTCCTCTATATTTTAATTAAAAATAAAAGGACTGCAAGGGGACAGTTCTCTGACGATGTGAGCTGGGAGGAGGATGCCATCCCATGCTGGAGACAAAGGTGAAATACTGTTTTTGAGGCTGACTGGCAAAACATGTATGAGTTTCTGGCGTGGAAACATCTACAAGACTTCTGTGGAGAAGGGGTTTGCTTTCTCTGCCCATTGTTCTTTGATCTCCTCCCTCAGGCCCTCCTCATTCCCATGCTAGGATCACCATCAGAAAGCCCCCAGCCTCCTTCTGTTACGAGATGGATTCATTCTCAGCAATGATTGACTTGGGTCTCACCTCTGCTCAGAAACCCAGTAGGACCTACGTCCGTAGCCTGATGGACACGCTGCCGTATTGGCCACCACAAAGCTTTGAGGCCGCGTTGGATTTGCACGTTTTGGTAGGCTTACACCAAGACCGCCGTGTCTATTTAATGCAGGTGACAGGCTCCCCTGCCTGCCGGGGACTGTCCCGGTTTGAGCAGTGAAGACGCTGTGTCCTGAGACCCCTCGTGCTAGGCAGACCACAAGGGTGGGCCACTGCACGTTAGAGAGAAAAGCATCTCAATCCTTTCTGGAAAGAAAAAAAAAACAGCAGGAAACAAGAGGATGAGATAATAATATGGCAAAGTGCAAAGAGTTCAAGAGCATCGGGTATAATTGGTTATTCTGGGGTAGAGTGTGGGCGTGAAGCACAGGGAAACTTCACTCCGATGCTGAACTCAGTGATCAGGGAGATTGTGGTCTATTCCTTCCCCCACCAACCACTCTAACACACGAACTTTCATTTCATCATCCTTTACTGAAACATGATTTGAGATGGAAGGACCAGGGACGTTCTAAGTTTTGGTCTTGCCACAAGAAGGTGGACGCGCTTGGGAGAGCTTGGAAAGTCAGGTCTCTAGGGATGGGAGAAGGTGGCTTTTTGCTAAGGCAGGTGTCCCCACTCAGATATCCAGAACGAGCCAGCTTCTGCAGGAGGGACTGCTTCCCAGTGGCAGGACACTCCTTGCCATAAGCTGGGGCACCCCAGCCTTAGGTTAGAGAATAAGGAGGTCACAGGGTACAGCAAGAAGAACCCAGTTCATGCCTAGACTTTTATTTTTCAACACTACCAATTAAAATCAGCTTCTAAATCTACAGATATAGGTATATCCACATATAGGGATATACCTAGATGAAAGTAATACAACATTAATATTTATTCTGTGGTTGATAAATTCTTTTTAAAAAAAGCTGATTCTTGGGGGGAATTTTGAACCCAACCCATGGAAATTTGCCCCGCAAGTGAGGGGCTATACAGGGGTGGCTACCTGGAGCCTCAGGGCCACGGTTCCTGCTCTGTCAGCTGGTCCCAGGACCTCACCCCGAGACTTCCTGCAACAAAGTGCAGTTCACAGCGGCTGCACACAGGGGGTCCTTCCACAGCTGTAGAAAGTACATGACTCCCCTTCCCAGAACTGGTCTCCTCAAGAATGGACCTTTGGTGACCACATGCCCAGTGGCCTCTCAGTTTTGCTTGGTTCATCGTGGGAACACGTTCCTTTGAAGAGAACCGGTTCCCCGTGGATCTCCGTGCACGCTGCCTCTGATGTAGGGCCGCATTTCGTGGGGAGTGATGTCTGCTGGGGCTCAGGGCACCACCTACCTGACCCCTAGGAAGGGGCGCCACACCCCCACGAGGCTCCCTAGCATCTGTTGGGAAACAGCTTCCTTTGTGTCCAACGAAGGAGCCTTCTCCCTATTTCTCACAAAGGGAAAAGGGTTACACGACGGAGGTTAACATAACAATCTTCTCTTATTATAGTGATTTATGTGTGCATAACTTTGGCAGTGGAATGTCATCTAGGGGGTCTTAAATTGGCAGACATCAGGGACCACAGAGGGAGATGACAGAGAGAGCTTCGGGGACAGGAGAGTGTCGGCTGCCATTCCTGGCTCATCCCCACGGAGAGGCCTAAATAAATCTCAGGGGGAAGGCAGTCAACTTTTAACTTTTTATTAACCTGATCCCTGTTAATGAAATACAAAGAGGAGGAGATGATCTTCAACTTCAGATGATTTGAGTGTCGTGATGCAGCAAATGACTGCCTAGGGTTCTCGAGACAACGGAACATGAGTCCTCTGGCAATTTTCATTCAAAGACAACAATGCTGCAGTTTGCTGTGATTATGACTTCAATGAGTCACTTGGTCTCATCTTGCCACATAGGATATGATCATGTATTTTTAGGCATGTCAAAAATGCATTTTTCTCTGGTGCTGTTCTAAGCCCTGGGAAAAAAGGTGATGTCTTAAAATGGAATAGTTGCTGCCTTCAGCTCTGTGGGGCGTGTGTGGTGGGCAAGGGCTTGGCCCACTCCTGGGGTTGCTGACTCTCTGGGAGGTGGGGAGCTGGGAGCACGTGGAGGGCCTTTGTGGACAGCATGTTCCTAGTTTCCATGTCACTTTGAGGAATGCTATGGTCTTTCTGAAATCCTGATCGGTGACTTTGGAATCATCTGGGTTGACATGGCCTCTGAGACCACTTGGGCCTTTCTAGGCACCAATCTTTACCACTTTGATACAGTATGTCCCACACTGCACCACCCTCCTTCATGGAACACTGGGCTTCGGAAAGAGGACTGGAAATTTGTAAACGGGCATTTATTTTCTAAACCGTAGTTTGGTGAAAATACGATGTCTTGAAAAGGTGGATTTTCCCAGAAGCTGATCTCATTAACAAGAACGGGAGTGCAAGCTGTAGGATTTGACAGGTGAGCCCAGGACACACGGTAGGTAGGGGCGGGAAGGGAGGTATGATGGTTAATTTCATGTGTTCCCTTGGCTGGGGCGCCATGCCCAGATATTTGCTCAAACATTATTCTGGATGTTTCTGTGAGGGTGTTTTCAGGTGAGATTAATATTTAAATGGGCGGATTTGGAGTAGAGCAGACTACCATTCATAGCATGGGTGGGTTTCATCCAGTCCATTGAAAGCCTCAGTAGGACAAAAGACTGAGCTCCCCAAGCAAGAGAGAATTTTGCCAGCAGATGACATTTGAACTTGAACGGCAGCACTGGGTCTTCCCTGAGTCTCCAGCCTGCCAGCTCACCCTGTAGGTTTTGAACTTGCCAGCCCCCATAACATGAGTGGTTGAATTTCTCTCTCTGCGTACATATACATATCCTATTGGTTCTGTTTCTCTGGAGAACCCTGGCTGATATAGGAGGTCATTAGGGTCTGCTGGTCTCATCTAGTCTAGAAAGGGAAGAGAAGGAAGCTGATATGGACTATGTTAATGTGTAGGTTTCTGCAGGGGACTTGGGGGCTCAGTTGGATGGGAACTCCTGAGGGAGGAGTTCCCAAAGCTCAGATTCATTCCAACTGCCTGGGGAGGTACCTGGGGTATTAACCTGTTGACTTCCATGCCTTTGGCAAAGGGCTGTCCTGGGAACATTAATACTCTGGCACCTGCTTCAGCAAAACACCCTTGGTGCTTGTACTAGAAACTGTGACCACCAAGAACATGGCAGACCACAGAGAGCTCCATACCATGTTAGGTCTATAAAACGTTATCCTTCAAAATGATAGACTTACACATTTGGTGGTGGTGGTTGGTGGTGGGATCCACAGTTTAGGAATGCAAGGAATATATTACAGGCTCTATCTTCATGATGGGAATAATTCCATGTGTTACCGGCCTTACCTTAGTTGTGCCTTGGTTTGGCATGGTGGTCAGCACATTTTGGATGCAAGCGAGTGGGATGGAGAGAAAGATGGAACCTGTTGATGGTTCATCCACGTGCCTGACACTTGTGTGGATCAGAGAAGAGTTAAATCCAGCGTTGCTCATGTCTGCAGGCACTGGGGTGAACCTCGTGAAGGCTATAATCCTTGGTTGAGGGCAGTACTTAGTTTCTTCTCTTTTAGGGAAACTCTATTTTCATGTTAATCTCCAAATACCTGCAAGGAAGTGAACTCAGGCTATCCAGTCTTTCTTTCTTTCTTTTTTTTTTAATTTTAATTTTTATTTAAACATATTTTTATCCCCAGGGGTACATGTCTGTGAATCGCCAGGTTTACACACTTCACAGCACTAACCATAGCACATACCCTCCCCAATGTCCATTACCCCACCCCCTTTTCCCAACCCCCTCCCCCCAGCAACCCTCAGTTTGTTTTGTGAGATTAAGAGTCACTTATGGTTTGTCTCCCTCCCAATCCCATCTTTCAAACTGACTCTGTTTCTTAGTCCTGTGTTGCTAGCCGAGGCTCTTGATCCTTCCCTCCTCCCAGACAGAACCCTGGGGCCAGCTGTATTCCCTGTTGCTTTTCTAGCCAAGTGGTCATACAATCCCATTCTTTCTTCCTTTGAAAAATGGGATTTTCTTCCTTTCTTTTCTCTCCATCCCTTAGATCCTTGACTGCCCTTACTCTTTGAGAGGAAGATGCGCTTGCTAGCCCACATTTTACATTAAAAAAAACCTTTCTTGGCCTGTAGCTCAGATGTTTTAGGGGTCTATCATGCGAAAGGTGGACCACTTGCCTGCCGGCATCTCTGGGGTAATGGCTATGTTGTGCCTACACGCTGTGAAACATTTGAAATAGCTCCTACGTAATAGTGGGTAAAATGCACCCAGAGTAATCATTTCACATGTTTAATAACCAATGTGCAAACAGGGCTGCCAATCTCTGCCTCGACAAGTTCCGAAGGGTGCCATGTTTTCCTAATTTTGTGGGCTGGGGGAATGAGCCCTTTAAAGCTCAAAGTGGTTTGGGTGTTCTAATGGTCCTTGCTTGCCTTTTGTAAAAACCCATGTGTCTGTGGGGCTTGTGTACCACTACTCACATGGTGACAGCAGTGATCAGAAACATAATTTTCAATATTTATGATTGAAAATGTAATTTAGAAATGAAAGAAAGGGCACTTGTTCCTCCTTAGCTTGAAGTGAAATCATTGTTTTGAGACGTGTTCTCTATACAGTTAATCTGGCCGGTATAATTTACCACACCATGGCTGAATTGTAAGTCTGGTGCTCTATTCATCAAATAAGACTTATTTGCGCAAAATGCATATGGATTAGTAGGCATTGTGTGGTGCTGTGGCCACTCGATTTCAGAAATCTGGAGAAGGCTCCACAGGAGGCAGTTTAGTGGGCTAAACCCATGACACAGTCCACCAGGGGGTCAACAGGTTAGTTGGCCATAAGTGGGACTCACGTACCCGGTCTTCAGGTCCTTCTCCCACCTGCCTCTGAGGCACGGCTGCCGCTAGCCAGTCCAGACTTGATCAAGGCATGACGGCAAACCTAAAGGAGAAAACCTATGGCATGCCGAGCTGTGCCGTTCGGATGGCCCTCTGTGTGTGTTTCGCTTTTAATTCTGAAATAATTTAAGTTTCACAAAAAGTGGTAAAATAGAGCACGGAGAGCCCCCATGTGTTCTGACTCCAGCTTTCTTTCCCCAGTGACGCTATCTTATGTGATCACAGTACATTGTCAAATCCAGGAGTGACAATGGCACACCACTGTCGATGTTATTACCTGTGTGAGCTCTTATTGGGTGGGAGGTCAGCATTTCACACCTGCGTGATGTCACACGGAAGTCAGATTTGTTCACGCGGAGCCTGTGTTGCGCAGGGAAACAGCCAGCATGAGCTGAGTCACAGTGGCCCTTCCTAGAGGAGAGCGTGCTCCCTACTTTGCTGGGGACTCACTGCTCGGCATATACATCACCCTGTTTGAGGCTGTGACCCCTGCAAGGATGGCAACAAGCCCCCCAGTGGCGGGATAGATGTGGAGGCAGACACACCTGGTCACATTTTCCTTGTGATGGGGTTTAATCCATAGGCAGAAGAGGCATTGGATTTTGGTTCCAAGGACACTCTCCTGTCCTTGGGAACAGGGAATGTGGAAGATTGGATGGAGGTGCCTCTGAAATGCTATCCTAGGAGAGGTGTCAACCCAGCAGAGACCATTGTCTCCTCCCCAAACTCATTTCAGCAAATACCCATGAACTCTGGCTTTTGATGTGGCATCCTACAGTGTAGAAGGCACTGTGGTAGGTGCTGGTGTTGTCACAGATGGGTAAGGCATGGCCACTGTCTTGGAGGGGCTCTTGGTGCTCCAGGAAAGCCCCACCTCCATCACGAATTAGACTAACAGCCAGGTGCAGTGGGCATTTTTCACCAGCACATGAGGAATACTGCTTGGCGTCCAAGGCTGGGGCTCCGTGTCCAACTAGCGCTTGGCATGCATGCACCATCTCTACCACAAAGATGGGCAACAAAAGCAGCAGGTGTTTTCTAGCAAGCTGTGAGGGGAAGAGCCTGGGTGGACATGGTGGTGGAAGTGGAGAAGGAAATGAAATAAACATCAGCAAAGCACGACAAACAGAATTTCCTTAAGAGTGTGCCCTTCTCGGCAGAGCTGCTATTCCTCCCTGGCCTCACAGTGTTAGAGGATTAGTTCTGGATTCTCTTAGTAATTAATAGCATTTAAGTTCCAGGGAAGTCAGTTTTGATTAAGCAAACATTAAATTAATCCAATCTGCAAACACTCTCCAAGCACTACTTGGGGAAAGAGGCGGCTGGATGGACAGAAGGATGCGTCCTCATTGGATTGCTGGCCACCTCCGAGTAGTTACAGCCGGATCAATACGGCTCCTAGAGCTATAATAAAATGGCTTCGACATGCTCATCTGTAGCTGGGAACACAGTATACACATTGATTTCCTGGCCTGATATAACCCATTTACCTATTCAGCTACTCCGTTCAGGAAGGTGGAGGGGTCCCAAGGCCCAAGGGAGCGATGATGCCTGTAAGTAGGTTAGCAGATGCTTGGAAAATGTCTTAATCGGCTGCACGGCTCCTTCTCAAGGAAGACTCCTTTCCTTGAAAGGAAAAGGCCTCCTTAGAATCTTATCGGCATCATCTGGGGAAACACTGGGAGTTGGGGCATCACCTTTCCTGCTCATCAAGATGGGCCCTTCTCATCATTTAAAACTGGTTGTTGAACCCCACTGCCTTTGCTTCATGGGGTGTCAGGGGTTCATGCAGGAGCTCACTGCAGGCACGTCTTCAGCTCTCACTTAGGTGAATTTGGGGGATCTCATAGAAAGTGCACCAGGATTGCTCAGACAGGAAGTATGTCTTCCTGTATCTATTTTTGCTTTCCAGTATGATTTTTAAAGTAATAGAGGCCGTTTAATATAAATTGGTGAGACAGTGTGGTGTATCACATCTAGTAGTCCCTGCAGTTTTGTTAAATAGACTTACACTTTAAACCTGATCATTGGGCTCCTACAAATAGTCCTATTATCCATAATACTCAATAAAACAAAGTTATTATTGTCAGAAACATTTTTAGACAGTTAGGAATATGCCTGCTTTTTTTTTTTAAAAAGATTTATTTATTTGGGGCACCTGGGTGGCTCAGTGGATTAAGCCTCTGGCTTCGGCTCAGGTTATGATCTCAGGGTCCTGGGATCGAGCCCAGTATCAGGCTCTTTGCTCAGCAGGGAGCCTGCTTCCACCCCCCTCTCTGGCTACTTGTGATCTGTCTCTCTCTGTCAAATAAATAAATAATGGGAGGTTGGGTGAGCCTGGTGGTGGGTATTATGGAGGGCATGTATTGCATGGAGCACTGGGTGTGGTGCATAAACAATGAATTCTGGAACACTGAAAAGAAATTAAAAAATAAAAATTTTAAAAAATATTTTAAAAAATTTATTTATTTATTTGAGGGAGAGCGAGTGAGCATGAGCGGGAGGGAGGGACAGTAGGAGAGAGAATCTCAAGCAGACTTCCCTCAGAGCGCAGAACCTGACACGGGGCTCGATCCCAGGACCCTGAGATCATGACCTGAGCTGAAATCAAGAGTCAGACACTCAACCAACAGATCCACCCAGGTGCCCAAGAAATATGCCTGCTTTTAAGTGGCTGCCTTTGGGCTGGTATGATTTTATGCTTCGAAAGTGTTCAGGTGGATTTCCGAATGATCAGAAGTCATTCTGAGCCTCATGTGGCAGTCAAGTCGATTCGGTCACTTTTTGTAAGAAACTATTTCCTGGAGGAGAGAATGAGATGGTCTGTGGGCCAGAGCATTTTCCTTTTGCCTGTCACAGAGTCTGGCAAGGGTTGTAGGATTTCCACTTAGCCAGACTGGCTGATGTCTAAGGCCTGAGGGTGGAGGAGGAGGCTCAGTCATTGCGCCAAAGACCTAATCCCTGGGATCCCCATTTGGGATTTTGTGCAGGTCTCTTGAGTGTTGGGAGTGAACATGAGGATTCTGCTTAGGAAATGGAGCTTAGTGTAAGAGCATTGTAGGAAAATCACAGCTAAAAAAAAAAATCATTGCTGGCTACTATTTCCTTCAAAACCATGCTCCCCTTGAGAGATCAAAACAAATGTCAAGTTTGCCCCATTTCCATTCGTCACCTGACATCCTGAGCAATCTTCGAGGCTGTTTTGCTTCTGGTCTAGCTTCCTTTTTGAGTCTGTTTCTTCATCTAAGCAGAACCCTGCACTTGACCACTTTCGGGATTTGGAGGTGACTTCAGGGTCATCCTAGACATGTCCCTGCTTCTGCTTTGGCTGCATGCTAAAGCTCTTGACCAAAATCCAGTCCTAGAAGGTTCTTGAATGTGCTGGACATCTCCAGTTCTTGTTTAGCTCGTCATTTCCAAATTGTGTTCAGGGGATCTTGATCAGTTGTGAGATACTCATGAACTTCAACTTGTTAACACCTGGGGAGAAGCAGAGACCGGGTCATCCCTCTTTACCTCCCTTCACGGATCGTTTTCATTCCCTCTGTGAAACACCTGTGAATATCCCAATTGTTCCCTGAAATAGAGCTTGGGAAATGGTGATTTTAAGTTGATGTACAACTTATTCTTTGTTCTAGCCGTGAAGCTGATCATGTGAGGATTTATTACAGTCTTAACTCCTTGAATCCTCACAAAACTCCTAGGTGGTAGGGGCTTTCCCCTATCACAATGAGGGAAGTAGGACACACAGAGGTTTGTAATGTGCCCAAGGTCACATGGCAAGGGCACAGTAGAGCCAGGGTTTGGTTCCCCTGGGAGATCGGCTGCAGAACCCAAGCACATGGCCACCATGTCCTTTAGCCTCCAAAAAGGGCAGTCCCAGCTTATTTCCACATGGTTCTCTCACCTAGGTTCTGCTTAATGGGCTCAGGACTTGAGGTTGAATGGCTGACTTAGGAATGCTATTAAAACATGTCCCCAACACCATGATTCTCCTTCACTTCTAGAGGCCACCCAAGATATACTGAGTGTTTTCCATCGCTGTGTGCATTTGTTCACATTCTCAGAAATAGCCAGGCCAAGTGAGGACCACCACAGAGGCTTCACATCTTCCTGGCCCCGGGGATCCTGCCATTGTCCGTGGCTGTTTAGCTTTGCCCCCAGGGACAGAGGTGGTGAGTGTGAAGCCTGTGTGGTGGTGTCACACTTACACCGGTTCCTATAATCTCTTAAATGATTATAGTACCTGTTAGATGTTAACTCTGGCTTTTGATGTGGCATCCTTTTTATTAGGCTGTATGGAAAACAGCTTTTAATATCAGTGTGTGTCTTACATATATGTTCCGAGAGCACATTACGTTAGAAGGTGCTGGAAAGGAAAAAGATGTGAGCGATCTTAAATGCGTCCAAGTGCCTTTATGAGATGCAATCAACCATGTCTTAATTCCCTCTATCCGTCATTAGTTGAGTGGTGAAAATATATGCAAAAGAGAATGGAACCTGGGTAGAAAGGTAGTGAAGAGGTTTTATAAATTAGATTATTTGAGTATATGATTCCTCAGACAGAAGGATATTGTCCAAAGGGCTCTTTAATTAGTATTCACTTCCTTTGGTGCATGAGAGAATATTGTCAGGGCCACAAGAGCTCTTCACAGCAGTTCACTTGAAAGGATGACCATCAGACCTAGGGCTGCGTCCACACCGGGAGAAGTAGGGGCAGGTAAGGCATTTCTGCCATTCAGTGCTGGGTGGGTGCTTTCGAAGGAAAGTGTTTGCTGATGTGGTTACTTTGGTCAGTGCCTACTAATGTCTGGGTGACAGTTCTGAGCATTCTCCTTCTGCAGGTGGCTGAGCTGCCCCCAACCCAAGTCCCAGTCTGCCTCATCTTTAAGAGCATGTGCTCTGGCCAAGTGAGCTACATAACATTTTCTGCCTAACATGTAGCCCGAAAGAGCCCAGCCATCGGAGACAATTTGCCATTCTTAAGAACATATGAGTTCTAAGACTAAAACCAAGAGAAAACGGTAACAAACAAGAACAATCTGATTTCTAGTCCTTGGGTTCCTTCAGCAGGTGACCCTACTGCTTGTGTTCGCTGAAATGCAAATGCTTTGGTGACCCAGTACCGTGCTGGGGTGCCTGCGCTCCCTTACCTGGAAATATTTTTGGAATGTGCCCACTTTTTCTGGTGAGTTTCCAGAATGATGGAGGTCATTGTATTTTGAAGGAAAACTGAACTCGGAAGTTTTCTCAAAAGAGCGGTGGGAGACAAGACCATCTCCGTGTCACAAAGAGAGTGATGAAGTTTCTGAGAGTTGTTTTTAGATGATCTAGGCTCATCATATGGTTGTAATAACTACCCAAATGGCGCCCTTCCACTGAGTGCCTTGGAGTGGAGGCCTTGAGCAGAGGTCTTCATTACCCCTGCCCAAGAGGGGCGGGGGTGGTGGTGGTGCATAGCTGTGGTCACCCGTGCTTGGGAAGTGTCCTAATGTGACAGGGACTTAGCTGTGTCCTTTTGCCTTGGAGGTGGCTCTGATAGCAATCTCTGTTCACTTTCTGGTGTTAATAGTGTTACAAAATTAAAATAAAAAAAAAATCTTGATGCACCGAGAGGATGTAATCCTAAGTAAAATAAGTCGGTTGGAGAAAGACAAGTACCATACGGCTTCACTCATAGGTGGAATTTACGAAACAAAACAAATGACCAAACAAAGACAAAAGAGACAAAAAAACCCCCAACAAATCAAACTTCTAAATACAGAGAACAAACTGGTGGTTTCCAGAGGGGAGGCAGGGAGGAGGGCATGGGTAAAACAGTTGAACAGGGTTAAGAGTGCACGTGTTGTGAGGAGCTCTGAGTCATGTACAGAACTCTTGCTTCACTATATTGTATACCTGAAACTAATATAACACTGTATGTTAACTGATAATTTAATAATAAAAAAATCTGATCAGTGGCCAAAAAATAAGAGTAATGAAATACCTGAGATTTTACTTATTTTAACTAAACTGCCTCCACACCATCTTTGTTCCAGATTTTTAGCTGCCATGTTGACTGACCCCACCCACAGGGGTGTGCACATTTTCATTTATGGAAATCCTCACTGCACTCCCCACTGGCTTTCTGTGCTGGGCCTGGGGGCTCCCGTGGAGGTCTCCATGTCTGCTGCTTGCCTGAGCACCGTGATTGGGACAAGGAATCATCTCTTTGATTAACTATATTTTCCAGCCAGACAGGTGAGGTGTTAATTGATTTTACTTATTAACAAGGAAGGTCCCTGCTGACAGGAACCCTGTAGGGTCCCTGTAGGGTAAATGGGTGTTGGATGAGGTGGGGCAGGAAACAACATCCACCTTCCCCACCCTTCTGTGCTCCCACAGCTTCTCTGCTGAGGTTCTGTGATTCTAAGCTTCTCATTAAAAATCAACATTCTTTTTCTCCATGTTTATAACTAATACATGCTTACTGTGAAAAATGTAGAACAAACACATAAAGAAAATTATAAAATTAAAATAATCTGTAATCTCAGCACTCAGAGATGGGAACTCAACCTTTGAAATACATCATTCTGTTGTTTCCAATGCATAGACATAAATACATATCCATGTATAAATTTCTGTTTAGAAATGGATCACAGTTTATATTCAGTTTTAAAATGAGGACTTTGGGGCACCTGGGTGGCTCAGTCAGTTAAGCATTTGCCTTGAGCTCAGGTCATGATCCCAGGGTCCTGGGATCAGCCCCACACTCTCTGCTCAGTGGGGAGGCTGCTTCTCCCTCTCCTTCTGCCTGCCTCTCTCTCTCTCTGTCAAATAAATAAATAAAATTTTTAAAAATGTGGAATTTTCATTTAATATATCAATGGCTTCTCTCACCATGCTCAAATAATTCTAAAGCCTATACTATATATTCATTTACTGTGTCATGACTATGATTCTGGTCACAAAGAGTATCCTGATAATTATTATATCATTTTAATGTTAATAGTTGCTTATTACATCGAAATTCCCCTATTGTTGGACATTTTTATTGTGTAATATACTAACTTTTTTTGATTTTGAACTGAGATTGTCTGTTTAAAAGTGTTCATTGGAGAGATCATATGATAATTGTCATTCTCTGATTGACTGACTTATTTCACTTGGCATAATACCTTCTAGTTCCATCCACGTCATTGCAAATGGCAAGATTTCTATTTTTGATGGCTGCATAGTGTTCATTGTATATATATACCACATCTTTATCCATTCATCTGTTGATGGACATTTAGGTTCTTTCCACAATTTGGCTATTGTGGACATTGCTGCTATAAACATTTGGGTGCACATGCCCCTTAGGATCACTACATTTATATCCTTAGGATAAATACCTAGTAGGGCGATTGCTGGGTCATAGGGTAGCTCTATTTTCAACTTGTTGAGGAACCTCCATACTGTTTTCCAGAGTGGCTGGACCAGCTTGCATTCCCACCAACAGTGTAGGAGGGTTCCCCTTTCTCTGCATCTTCGCCAACATCTGTTGTTTCCTGACTTGTTAATTTTAGCCATTCTGACCGGTGTGAGGTGATATCTCATTGTGGTTTTGATTTGTATTTCCCTGATGCCGAGTGATGTGGAACACTTTTTCATATGTCTCTTGGCCATCTGGATGTCTTCTTTGCAGAAATGTCTGTTCATGTCTTCTTCCTGTTTCTGGATTGGATTATTTGTTCTTTGGGTGTTGAGTTTGATAAGTTCTTTATAGATTTTGGATACCAGCCCTTTATCTGATATGTTGTTTGCAAATATCTTCTCCCATTCTGTCAGTTGTCTTTTGGTTTTGTTGACTGCTTCCTTTGCTGTGCAAAAGCTTTTGATCTTGATGAAGTCCCAAGAGTTCATTTTTGCCTTCGTTTCCCTTGCCTTTGGTGATGCTTCTGGGAAGAAGTTGCTGTGGCTGAGGTCGAAGAGGTTGCTGCCTGTGTTCTCCTCAAGGATTTTGATGGATTCCTGTCTCACATTGAGGTCTTTCATCCATTTGGAGTCTATTTTTGTGTGTGATGTAAGGAAATGGTCCAGTTTCATTCTTCTGAATGTGGATGTCCCATTTTCCCAACACCATTTGTTGAAGAGACTGTCTTCTTCCCATTGGACATTCTTTCCTGCTTTGTTGAAGATTAGTTGACCATAGAGTTGAGGGTCCATTTCTGGGCTCTGTATTCTGTTCCATTGATCTATGTGTCTGTTTTTGTGCCAGAACCATTCTGTTTTGATGATGACAGGTTTGTAATAGAGCTTGAAGTCTGGAATTGTGATGCCGCTGACTTTGGTTTTCTTTCTCAACATTCCTCTGGCTATTCAGGGTCTTTTCTGGTTCCATATAAATTTTAGGATTATTTGTTCCATTTCTGGGGAAAAATGATAGTATTTTGATAGCGATTGCATTAAATGTGTAGATTACTTTAGGTATCATAGACATTTTCACAATATTTTCTCTTCTAATCAATGAGCATGGAACATTTTCCATTTCTTTGTGTCTTCCTCCATTTCTTTCATGAGTACTTTAACGTTTTCTGAGTACAGGTTCTTTGCCTCTTTGGTTAAGTTTATTCCTTGGTATCTTATGGTTTTGGGTGCAATTGTAAATGGGATCGACTCCTTAATTTCTCTTTCTTCTGTCTTGCTGTTTGTATATAGAAATGCAACTGATATCTGTGCATTGATTTTATATCCTGCCACTTTACTGAATTCCTGTATGAGTTCTAGCAGTTTTGGAGTGGAGTTTTTGGGGTTTTCTACATAAAGTATCATATCATCTGCAAAGAGTGAGAGTCTGACTTCTTTGCTGATTCAGATGCCTTTTATTTCATTTTGTTGTCTGAGTGATGAGGCTAGGACTTCTGGTACTATGTTGAATAGCAGTGGTGATAGTGGACATCCCTGCCATGTTCCTGACCTTAGGGGAAAAGCTCTCAGTTTTTCCCCATTGAGAATGGTATTCACTGTGGGTTTTTCATAGATGGCTTTGATATTGAGGTATGTACCCTCTATTACTACACTGTGAAGAGTTTTGACTAAGAAAGAATGCTGTACTTTGTCAAATGCTTTTTAAAAATTTATTTATTTATATTTATTATTTTATTTATTTCTGTGTTCCAGAATTCATTGTTTGCACAGCACACCCAGTTCTCTCCATGCAGTACATGCCCTCCACAATACCCACCACCAGGCTCACCCAGCATCCGACCCCCCTCTCCTCCTAAACCCTCAGTTAGTTCCTCAGAGTCCACAGTTTCTCATGGTTCATCTCCCCCTCCAATTTCCTCCAACTCCTTTCTCCTTTCCATCTTCCCATGTCCTCAATGTTATTCCTTATGCTCCACAAATAAGTGAAACCATAGGATAATTGACTCTCTCTGCTTGACTTATTTCACTCAGCATAATCTCTTCCAGTCCCGTGCATGTTGATACAAAAGTTGGATATTTATCCTTTCTGATGGAGGCATAGTGCTCCATCGTATATATGGACCACATCTTCTTCAGCATCTATCAAGAGTATCATATGATTCTTGTCCTTTTTAAATTAATGTATTGTATCACATTGATTGATTTTTGGATGTTGAACCAACTTTGAAGCGCAGGAATAAATCCCACTTGGTCGTGGTGAATAATCCTTTTAAGGTACTGTTGGATCCAATTGGCTAGGATTTTGGTGAGAATTTTTGCATCCATGTTCATCAGGGATATTGGTCTGTAATTCTCTTTTTTGATGGGATCTTTGCCTGGTTTGGGGATCAAGGTAACGCTGGCCTTATAAAATGAGTTTGGAAGTTTTCCTTTCATTTCTATTTTTTGGAACAGTTTCAGGAGAATAGGTATTAATTCTTTAAATGTTTGATAGGAGCCTGGTGGTGGGTATTATGAAGGGCACGTTTTGTATGGAGCACTGGGTGTGGTGCATAAACAATGAATTCTTGTACACTGAAAAGAAATAAAAAAAAAAAAAAAGAATTCTCCTGGGAAGCTGCCTGGCCCTGGGCTCTTGTTTGTTGGGAGATTTTTGATGACTGCTTCAATCTCCTTACTGGTTATGGGTCTGTTTAGGTTTTCTGTTTCTCCTGGTTCAGTTTCAGTAGTTTATGTCTCCAGGAATGCATCCGTTTCTTCCAGATTATCAAATTTGCTGGTGTATAGTTGCTTGTAATATGTTCTTATAGTTGGTTTTATTCTTTGGTGTTGGTTGTGATCTCTCCTCCTTCATTCATGATTTTATTAATTTGGGTCCTTTCTCTTCCCTTCTTTCAAAGAACCAGCTCTTAGTTTCATTGATCTGTTCTTTTGGTTTCTATTTCATTGATGTCTGCTCTGATCTTTATTATTTCTCTTCTCCAGCTGGGTTTAGGCTTTCTTTGCTGTTCTTTCTCTAGCTCCTTTAGGTGTAGTGTTATGTTCTGTATTTGAGAACTTTCTTGTTTCTTTTTTTTTTTTTCCCTTTCTTGTTTCTTGAGACAGGCTTGTATTGCTATGTACTTTCCTCTCAGGATCACGTTTGCTGTGTCCCATAGATTTTGAACAGTTGTGTTTTCACTTTCATTTGTTTCCATGAATTTTTTAAATTATTTTTTAATTTCCTGGTTGACCCCTTCATTCTCTAGTAGAATGTTCTTTAGACTCCATGTATTTGAGTTCTTTCCAACTTTCCTCTTGTGGTTGAGTTCTAGTTTCAAAGCATTGTGGTCTGAAAATATGCAGGGAATGATCCCAATATTTTGGTACTGGTTGAGACCTGATTTGTGATCCAGGATGTGATCTGTCCTGGAGAATGTTCCATGTGCACTAGAGAAGAATGTGTGTTCTGTTTGCCTTGGGATGGAATGTTCTGAATATATCTGTGATATCCGTCAGGTCCAGTGTGTCATTCAAAGCCTTTATTTCCTTGTTGATCTTTTGCTTAGATGATCTGTCCATTTCAGTGAGGGGTTATTAAAGTCCCATACTATTATTGTATTATTATCAATGTGTTTCTTTGATTTTGTTATTAATTGGTTTATATAATTGGCTGATCCTATGTGATGGACATAGATATTTAAAATTGTTAGATCTTCTTGTTGGATGGGCCATTAAATATGATATAATGTCCTTCCTTATCTCTAATTATAGTCGTTGGCTTAAAATCTAATTTATGTGGTATGAGGATTTCCACCCCAGCTTTCTTTTGATGTCCATTAGCATAGTAAATTGTTTTCCACCCCCTCACTTTAAATCTGGAGGTGACTTTGGGTCTAAAATGTTTCTTGCAGACAGCATATTGATGGATTTTTTTTTTTTTTTATCCTTTCAGATGTCCTGTGCCTTTTGATCAGGGCATTTAGCCCATTTACATTCAGGGTAACTATTGAAAGATATGAATTTAGTGCCATTGTATTATCTGTAAGGTGACTGTTTCTGTTTATTGTCTTTATTCCTTTCTGTTCTATTACTTTTAGGCTCTCTCTTTGCTTAGAGGACCCCTTTTAATATTTCTTGTAGGACTGGTTTGGTGTTTGCAAATTCTTTTAGTTTCTGTTTGTCCTGGAAGCTTTTTAATCTCTCTATTTTAAATGGAAGCTTAGCTGGATATAGTATTCTTGGCTGCATATTTTTCTCATTTAGTGCTCTGAATATATCTTGCCAGTTTTTCTGGCCTGCCAGGTCTCTGTGGATAGTTCTGCTGTCAATCTATTTTTCTACTATTGTAGGTTACAGGTCTCTTGTCCCTAGCTGCTTTCAGGATTTTCTCTTTGCCACTGAGACTTGTAAGTTTTATTATTAGATAATGGGGTATTGACTTATTTTAATTGATTTTGAGGGACGTTCTCTGTGCCTCCTGAATTTTGATGCTGATTCCCTTCCCCAAATTAGGGATATTCTCTGCTATAATTTGCTCCAATATACCTTATGCCCCCCCTTCCTCTTTCCTCTTCTGGGATCCCAATTATCCTAATAGTGTTTTGTCTTATGGTATTACTTATCTCTTGAATTCTCCCCTCATGGTCCAGTAGTTGTTTATGTCTCTTTTTCTTAACTTTTTAATTCTCCATCATTTGGTTTTATATATCACTAATTCTTTTTTTCTGCTTTATTTATCCTAGCAGTAAGAACCTCCATTTTTTATTGTACCTCATTAATAGCTTTTTTTGATATCAACTTGGTTAGATTTTAGTTCTTTTATTTCCCCAGAAATGGATTCCCTAATATATTCCATGCTTTTTTCTAGTCCAGCTAGCACCTTGATAATCATCAGTCTGAACTCTCGTTCTGACATCTTACTAATGTGTGTATTGATTAGGTCCCTAGCCATTGGTACTGCCTCTTTTTCTTTGAGGTGAGTTTTTCCACCTTGTCATTTTATCCAGATAAGAAGAGATGAATGAGAGAACAAAATACTAAAAGTGTAGCAACAACCCCAGAAAAATATATACTAACCAAATTGGAAGAGACCTGAAACTAGGGGGAGAAGAAAGGAGGAAATATATATATATATATATGTGTGTGTTATATATATATATATATATATACATACATACACACACACACACAGAGCCACACTCTTGATTTTGGGTGTAATTTGGTCTGTTAGAAGAAACTACCTCCCAAAATTTTAAAGAAAGAAAGAAAAAAATATATATATATACACACAAAAATAAAGGTAAACATGATAAAGGGATGGAATATGACTGGAAAGATGAAAATTTAAAAAGATTCTAAAAAATGAATTGATAAGAAGTTGGCTGAAAAAAGAAAAAAGGGGAAAAAAAGGAGACAATTTGATCAGGCTGGATTCTAGAATAAATCTATATGCTAGATTAAGGGTATATTTTAATCTGTTAGAAGAAACTGTATCCCAAAATTTTAAAGAAAGAAAAATTTATATGTATACAAAAATTAGGTTAAATATAATGAAGGTATAGAGTATGACTATAACAATGAAAATTTAAAAAATTTTAAAAGGGTATTGATAAGATAAAATAGTTAAATAAGGTTAAAATAGGAAAAAGGAAAAATTAAAAGAAATAGCATAAGAAAACAATAAAATTTAAAAAATTTGACTTTCAAAGACTAAGGAATCATGGGAAAAAAGCCATGACTTCTGTGCTGTATTCCTGTAGCTCTGAAGTTTTGCAGTTCTTATTGACTGGTGAACTTGGTCTTGTCTGGATGTTCTTGCTGATCTTCTCAGGAGTGGTCTGTTGTAGTGATTCTCAAGTGTCTTTGTCTGAGACAGAATTGTACCGCCCTTGCCAGGGGCCAGGCTAAGTCGCCTGGTTCACAGAGAGTGAATCTGCTTGGGTTCGCTCTTGGGAGCTTTTGTTCCCTGAATGCTTTCTGTAGTGCTCTGGAGGAGGAGAATGAAGATTGTGGCCTCCCAGTCTCCCACCCCATGGGAGCTGAGAGCTTGGGGCCCTGCTCCTCAGTGTGCCCTCAGAGAAAAGCAGTCAATCCCTCCCATCTCCCTGGTCTCCAGCCGCACCCAGAGCTCACCTAGCCATTGACTGAGCACTCCTATCTCTGGTGCACGGCCCCATTTGGAGTCTCTAAACCCAGCTGATTCCTGCCGTCTGCTTCGGCACTGCTCCTCCCAGAGGATGAAGGTGAGTCTCCCCGGATCTGCCACTTGTGGTGTCCCTGCTCAAAGAGCAGTGGTCTGACTGTGCCTCAGATCATGGTTTAAGGTAAGTCTGAGCTGAGAGCCCACTGCTCATCTCTGTCTCTGCTGCAGGCTTCCTTGCTCCAATACCTGGGAGCTCTGTCACACTCAGACACCCCTGGTCTTTCTGTGACCCCATGAGTCCCGAGACCACACTGTCCCTGCAAGGGGTCCCCCCCCCCCCCCCACTTAGCCTCTGGAGCGAGGTCCTGTAGTGGAGCAGACCTCCAAAATTCCAATTTTGTGCTCTGAGCTCTACCGCTTGCTGGGAGCTGGCCCCTCCCCGCCACGGTCTAATCTTCCCGTATATTACCTGGGATTCACTTCTCCACACATCCTACCTTCCAGAAGGTGGTCGATTTTCTGTTCCTTGAATTGCTGCTTGTCTTCTTTTCGGTCTCCTGCTGAGTTTGTAGGTGTTCAGAATGGTTTGATAACTATCAACTGAATTCCTGGGGCCTGACAAAATTCAGGTCACCTACTTCTCTGCCATCTTGCTCCTCCCCCCAAAGAAGAATGTGTCCTTCTGTTGTTGGAGTATTCTATCAATGTCAGGTCCATATAGTTGATAGTATTGTTCAAATGGTTAATTATCTTTATTGTTTTTCTGTCTAGTTATTATAGAATAAAGTTATTTAGAGTGAATTATCAAAATCCCCAACTATAATTAATGAATTCTCTATTTCTGCTTTCAATTCTATCAGGTTTTTCTTCTTGTGTTTTGGGGCTCCATTACTATATTCATACACATTTATAACTTTTATACTTTCCTGATATATGAAGCCTTTTTTATCATTATGAAATATTTCTTTTTCTCTAGAAAAAATTCTTGTCTTAATGTGATTTTGCCTGAATTAATATAGCCCTCTAACTATAGTAATGTTTACACATTATACCTTTTGCTATTCTTTTACTTCAATATGTTTTTATTTTTGAGTCTAAAGTATGTCTCTTGTAGATGGAATGTACTAGAATCTTGCTTTAAAAAAAGCCAATGACATAATCTCTGCCTTTTGTTTAGAATTTAGCCCTTCCATATTAATATGATTATTGATGTAGTTGGATTTACATCTGCTATTTGCTATTAGTTTTCAATATGTCTTATTTGTATTTTTGTCCCTCTTCTATTGCATTTTTTGTGTTAAATTAACATTTTAGTATATATATCATTTTTATTTCTCTGTTTTTTAAACTATGCATTTTTTTCAGTAGTGACTGGTTTGTGGTTTTAAAATATAAATATTGAGGTATCACAATTTATTTCAGGCTGATATTGACTTTATTGACGTAAAATATGGCCATTTTGCTTCAATATTCTTCCATTTCCATTTACTTAGCCATTCATTCATTGATGGACATTTGGGTTGTTTCCACCTTTTTATTATCATGAATATTGTTATTAATGCCATGCATGTATGTGTTTTTGTTTGTGTACATGCTTTCAGTTCTTTGAGTATATTCTAAAGAGTCAAAATGCTGGGACCATTGGGCATTTCTATGTGTAGCCTTTTGGGGAATCACCAAACTATTTTCCACAATGGCTGTAGCAGACTACATTACCATCAGCAATGTCTGAGTATTCCAAATTCTCTATAACCTCTCCAATTCTTGTTACTTTCTCTGTGAAATGTGAAGTGTTACCTCATTGTGCCTTTGACTTCTGTTTCCCTCAAAACTAATGCTGTTGAACATATGCTTGTGGCCATTTGTATATTTTCTTTGCAAAAAGACATATTCAAGTAATTTGCCCATTTTTAAGTTGGATGTTTTTCTTTTTGTTGTTGAATTGTAAGAGGTTCTTTGTATATTCTGAAAGCTAGAGTATTATTAGATATATTATTTGCAAATATTTTTTCTCATTTTTTAGGTTGTCTATGTACCTTCTTGATACCCTTTGATGCACAAAAATATTTAATTTTTATGAAGTCTAGTTTATTTTTTTCCAGGGGAGAACACAAATATAGTCCTCCACAACCCCAAGTTATGCAGTCAAGTTTCCCAAAAAATCATAGGGGTCAGCATATCTAAAGTGCAGTGGGTAAGACTTTCCCTGAAAAAAACCACTTTCCTGATCATGGTATCCCCGCTGCCAGGTAAATGTATCTATCTATTTTTTTTCTTTTGTTGTCCAAGCTTTTGGTGTCTTATCTAAGAATTCATTCCAGGTCCATGATCATGATGATTTACTCTTATGTTTTCTTCTAAGCTTTTTATGGTTTTGCTGTTATTTGGGCTGCTGGGCTATTCTGAACTAATATGTGCATATGGTGTGAAACAGGGTTTTTAAAAAAATTATTTGAATGTAGTTTTTTTTTTTAATTCTCTGAACATGTTTATTATAATAGCTACTTTGAAGTCTCAATCTGCTAAATCCAAATTCAACATCTGGGCCAACTCAGCATTAGTTTGTAATGATTCCTTTTTCCCCTGAGTATAGTTCATACTTTCCTATGTATTTATATGTCTTATGACTCTTTTAATTGAAAACTGGACATGGAAAAAATATATTGTAGCAACTCTGGATTGGGGTTTTTTTCCTGAAGGGTTTTTTCTTTAATAACTTGCCTGAGCTTAATTTGTAGAATCTGTCTTCTAATCATGTGTATCTAGATGTATTTGCTTAGTTTTTGAATTCTTATCTTTTTTTTTTTTAAAACTGAGCTTAAGAGTTTCCACTGTATCTGTGTAGATCTTCAGTCAGATGATTGGGAAGATGTTGTGCTCATATGTTCATATGTCTTGGGTTCTTCCATGCACCACATGCTGCTAATTGATTTGTACTTAGGTTGGGGAGTGCAGTCCATATTTAGGCAGTTTTCAATTTTGCCTTAAGGTTTAGTTTTAGTTTCTTCTGTGATCTCTTGAGTCCCACCTGCACCTACCTGCCAACAGTTCTCTGGATAGCCATGATGTGTGAGTAGCTTATTTACCTCTTTTAATATCTCCCTGTTAAATTTATAGCTGTTTCACCACTCCCCTCAAGTGGGGCTGCAACCCCGGGGGTTGTCCCTCACTAATTTTCTTCTGAGTTTGCCCATTTACTGACACTATCATCAGTTACAGGTTTGCCTTCCATTCCCAAACAGGTCAGCTCCCTTTGGCAGTAGAGATGATGTTTTTCACAGTTAGCTTTGCCCTGACAAAATTATGGTGCCAACCCATGTGGGAAAGTGGACAGAGAAAGCCCTAGGAAGAAAGCCACTGACTCAAACATCTAGCAGTGTTCATGAATAACCACTTCCAATTAGTCATTTACCTTTGGTCAATTCCCAGAATCCTTAAATGTTTGTATTTGATGACTTTATCCAGTTTTATTTTTGTTTTATGGGGCAAAAGATGACAGCTTTCTTTCCTCCATTATGGCTGGAAGTCCCACTACCACAATTATTATTTGTAAGTTTGACTTGTTCATTTTCACATGGTCAAATATATCAGTGTTTTCCCTAGTGTCCTACTTAGGATTTATTTATCCCAAGATTACATTGTAACAAACAGAAATTTTATTCTATAATATCATGGCTTAATTTTTTTTCAAAGATTTTATTTATTTATTTGACAAGTAGTGAGAGAGAGCAAGCATGCGCAGGGGGAAGGGCAGAAGGAGAGGGAGAAGCAGACTCCCTGCTGAGCAAGGAGCATGATGTGGGACTCAATGTGGGACTTGATAGCAGGACCCTGGGATCATGACCTCAGCCGAAAGCAGACACTTAAGGAGTGTCTAAGACACCCAGGCGCCCTCTGGATTAATTTTCTATTGAAATTTTTAGTCATTTCAAGTTTATTTCTTCATAATGAGGTAGGGCTCTGGCTTATTTTCTTTCTCTTTGTTGTCAGCCAGTTAGCTGTCCTACCCTATTTTTAAAATAATCTCTTTTTTTTCCTGCTGATTAAAAAAAACTGTTTAAATATTTGAGTGATATGTTTACTTACTTGACTCTTCATTCTGTTCCATTCATTTGTTTCTGTTTTTCCTTTTCATTGAAAATGCCACAGTTTTAATTATTATACCTTTAGAACAGAGTTGAACATAAAGTGTGACAAGACCCTCCCTCCTGCCTCCTACATTTTGAATCACACAATGGATTTGCATTTTTCACACCACGAAGTTAGCATGCATTCACACACTCATGCATCCAGCCTTTCATCACACAGATGTTTTTTGAGCTTCTACCGCACGTTGAACCTGCCAAGGTGCCAGGCAAAACAGTGACTGGGGGTGTGATGGCCAGCCGTAGCCACATGGCCTCCTCCTTGCTGGAATCTGCATTCCAGCATGGTGGCAGGGAAAAGAGTAAACAGACAAATTAATAAAATCACTGAAAATGACAACGCTGACTATGGAACAAACAATCAAGGTGGTGAGGTGGGGAATAGCAGAGAGATCCTGTGTTAGCTTGGGTGGTTGGGAGACTTGTTTGATGGTAAATCAAAGCCTACAGGTAGGCAACAGCCATGTAGGAGCTAAACATTGCTTTTTGTTTCCAAACACTTGTCCATTGGTCCCAACACCATTCATTCTAAAATTTACAATTTTCCCACGTGGGTGGGACGAAATAGTCCGTGCAAAGAGAATAGTACATCCATGAGTCCCCGGCCATGGAAAAGAACCTGAAGAACTAAAAGAAAGCCTGTGTGGCCTGTGCGTGACACATGGGAGGGCCTGTGAAGGGGCAAGATTAGGTAAGGATGTAACAGGTCTTGCCGTGCTTTGAAGACCAGAGAAGGAAGTTTGGGTTGCATTCTTAGTGCGGTGGAAAGCCCTTTAAGGGTCGACTGCAGGACAGTGATGCCTTATGTTTTCAGAAAACCTCTCCTGCTGTGGTGTGGAGACAGGCCTGGAAAAGCCAAGTGGAGGAAAGCAGAACAGGAGTTAGCAAGCGTTTGCATGGTTGGGGAGGGCTGCTGGTGGTGGTGGTGGTCTAAACCAGAGGGCAGGTGGGGTGGTGGCCAGGGGACAGATAGCAGGTCCTGCTGATGAGCCAGACGTGGGGCAGATGGAAAGGCAGGTGAAAAGCCTGGGGACAGTTCTTTCCACCTGCAGGTTCTGGAAACAGGCCTTTAGTTATAAACTGGAAAAGGACACAGAAGGAATTTCTGCTTGGGCGGGCTGTGTTTTTTGCAGGCAGCTTCCACACTGAGCCTGGAGCATAAGCTGTGAGTGTCTTGGAAGATGATTGATGTGGGGGTTGTGGCACACCACACTGGTGGCCCAGCGGTGTGGGCAGTGAGGGAGTGACTCCAAACCTCTCAGTAAGCCTCATGCACCAAGACTGGGAAGGACCAGGAATGCAGCTGAAAAGCCAATCGGTGTGAGAGGAAGATGTAAACAATTGACAGAATGTTATGGGCTGAACAGAAATGTCAGGGTATTAAAGTGGGTGTCTGAGAAAACAGTAAGTTGCAATCTGAAATGATGAATAAGCCACTGACAGTTGTCACAGAATGTGTGAGAGCATGTGTGAGCGGAGAGGAGGAGGCAGTGCTGCACTCTGGGTGGCAGGCAGTGGTGGGCATGGCACCCAGCCAGGTCTCCTTGCTGCCAGGGATGGAGCCAAGATGCTGGCCCATGGTGCCCTGGTTCAATTGTCACCTTTCCAGTCACATATTGAGGTTTGCCTTCCTGGCTGGAATGGGAATTCTCTGAGGGCGGTGTGCCAGGTGGCCCTGAGTTTCCCGCTCTCTGGTGTGTGGTGCCCTGTATAACCTCTCCCCGTGGACATAGGGGAGACATATGAATATGATGTGGCACATGGCAAAGGCGAAGGGACTTTGCAGGTACAATGAAAATCCTACAGGAGTTGGTTTGGAGTTAATCAAAAGGGAGATGACCCTGGGTAGGCCTGACCTAATCAGGCGGACCCTTTAAAAGAGGGTCTAGAAGTCAGGGCCTTGAAGCAGCAGAGATGCTCTCCTGTTGGTCTTGAAGAAGCAAGCTGCAGGGGACCAAGGGGGCCTCTAGGAGCTGAGGGCCTCATTCTTACAACCATGGGGAACTCAGTTCTGCCCATACTCAGTGAGCTTGGAAGAAGACCCTGAGCCTCAGCTGAGGTCATAACCCTGGCCAACATCTTTTTTTTTTTTTTAAAGATTTTATTTATTTATTTGACAGAGGGAGAGAGAGAGAGAGAGAGAGAGAGAGATATCACAAGTAGGCAGAGAGGCAGGCAGAGAGAGAGGGGGAAGCAGGCTCCCTGCTGAGCAGAGAGCCCGATGCGGGGCTCGATCCCAGGACCCTGAGATCATGACCTGAACTGAAGGCAGAGGCTTAACCCACTGAGCCACCCAGGCACCCCAACCCTGGCCAACATCTTAATTGCAGTCCACTGAGACCCTCCATAGAAGACTCAACTGAGCTGTGCCCAGACCCCTTACCTGGAGAAACTTTGAGCTAATAAACAGGTACTTTAATTGCTAAGTTTGTGCTACTGTGGATGAAGCAATAGAGAATTTACACAGGCAGGGGCGCCTATGACCACCTTGTTCATTGCCATGTCCTCATACCAGGTAGATGGCCTGACCCATCGTAGATATTCAGTACATGTTTGTTTGATGAATAATGAATGAATAGATGTTGGATAGATAGGAAGTTGTGTGTGCTCTCATAAACCATGGGATTTGTGTGTATACCTTAATGATCCATGGGGCTCTAGCTGCCTGTGAGCTCAGTGGGAGGCTCACTGTAGTGGGATTCCCAACAGAGACCAAGATAGCCTGAGGCTGCTTTTGCATGGGTCCTGGGTGAGGAAGGTTACAGTCTGTAATGTGCCTGCAGTGAATGTGCCTGCAGTGGTCATATTCTGTGTGTGGTGATTTACAGGGCCTGGGTTGATCTGAGGGTATGGTGAGAGGTACACCAGACTTCATCTCAAGGTGTGGTGAAGGCGACCCAAGTTTGGGGGACCTGGGGGTGGGCTCATGACACGGTGATGCTGGGCTTGATCGGTAGAGTCGGTCTGCTGGTAAGAATCTTGTGTATGGGGAGACGTTACCAAGCCTGATTCTGCCGGGAGGTGTTTAAATCTTCAGATGGCTTCCCAGTGCCTTGGAATAAAGTCCACTCCTTCCACATATCGGTCAAGCCTGACATGCTTCCACCTGGCCTTTGGTTCTAGCTTCATTTTCTCCCACTAGCCCCTTCCCTCACTCTGCTCTGGCCTTTCTCTCTGTCCCCCAACAGGCCAGGTCCCTCCCTGCCCAGCTGTCCCCTCTGCCTGGGTGCTGCCCTCTGGCTTTTCTCTGAGGTGGCTCCTTGCACCTGATCTCCCCAGGGAGACTTTTGAGACCCACGTCTGAAGACATAGTTACCCACTTGCGCATTCACCATGGGTCACTCTTTATCATATCAACTGGTTTGTGTCCTGCATGACAGTTATCCCTGGCTGAAATGATCTGGCTTTCTCCTGTGTGTATGTGGTTCTCGGCTGCATCACCTGCTAAGAACGGGAGTGGTGAGGTGGTCTTACCCATTGCGGTCCTCCAGCAACTTGACACTGTGTGCCCAGTGCCCTGTCGGCGGGATGAAGGGTTTTGCCTTTTGTCTTCACTTCTCTGCATCTAAACAACTTGGCTTGTCCTCGATAACCTCAAAGAGAGAATCCTTTCATGGACACATTTTCAAAAGTGGACTGTGGATGGGGCACCTGGATGGCTCAGTCAGTAGAGCATCTGACTCTTGATTTCGGGTCAGGTCATGATCTCAGGGTCGTGAGATCCAGCCCCATGTTAGGCTCCACACTGAGTGTGAAGCCTGTTTGGGACTTTCTCTCCCTCTGCACTGCCTACCCCTTGCCCACTGCTGCTCTCTCTCTAAAAAAAAAAAAAGGTGGACTATGGCCATCATTTTAAAGAAGACTGAATGAAGTCTGCTTATTTAGCAACAGGGCAAAGGGTTATGGAGCTGAATATTCCCCAGGGTACTGAGTGCCAGCTCTGATGCCCCTGACCTGCAGTGAGTCCCTAGCTCCTGGGGAAGCCTTGGAAAAACCAGCATGAATCCCTTTTGGTGGTCACCTTCATATGAAATGATCTCAGATTCTCAGAGAGCTAAACATGTTTGCCAGCGATATTTAATACTCTAACATATTAGAGGACAACCAATGGTTTGGATAGTTATGTGGAGTTTATTACACATAAATGTAATTGAACAAAAACAAAATCTCTCTTCCTGCCCTCTGGGGCCTTGTGATATAACATGGTGACATGCGACAAGTGACAAAACGTTTCAAAATCCTTGCGGTTGAAGTGATTGGAAACACTGAGGAGTGCACCTGTTGCTAATCCTGTCAGTCACTCCCTGGGCCAAGAGTCCTCAACGGACAGCCATACCTTGTTTTATGCCAATATTCTCTGATAGTCCCACGGAAGTCAACATTTCACATTGAGTTCGATGCACAAGTGCTGCTCGGTGTTTTTTGGTGACCGGATACATTACAAGGGAAACAGAATAACTTTGGCTATCTCAAGGAGGAAGAGATTTAATACAGGAGGTGTGGTGCTTCTAAAACCTGGAAAGGCTGGCAGAAAGACCATCAGGGGACAGCTCTGGCTGTTGGAGAGTCGGGACTTTGCTGGGTACCATGGACAGTGCCTCCAGCTGCCTCCGCTGTACTGCCGGGTACTCTGCACACTGCTGGAGAAGTTCTTATCTTCAGGGCCCACGCACCTGCCCACTGCTATCACACGAGCAGTGATAAGGCTTCTGCCTTCATACTGGGCAAGTTTTTCTCATTGGCAGCATCCAGGAGGTTCCAGAAAATGTAGTTTCTAGCCCATGTGTTGCAAAGGAGAGCATAGACGTGGGGATAATGGTGCTGTGTTGCCAATGGACAGCACGGGGTCCAGAGAGCCCCAGGAACTCTGTCACACCCAGTGTGTCCCTTGTCACAGAGAATGCACTTAACTCCAATCATTGTTAGTCTCACAGATTATAAAGTACCCATTAATTTCTCTGGTCTCATAACCGCGAGCAATAAATGCCAGGGAAACCAGTGTCAACCCCACTGAAACATCAAGGGACTCAGGAGGGCATGTGATTCCTCTGAAGCATTAGATTGGATCTCCTGGCTTCAGTCTTGCCCAGTTTCCCGGGTGCCACAGAGACCCCCTTTTACATACAACAGGAAGAGAAAAGGTAGCAGCCACAGAAAGCAAGAAGTGGTGACGGAACTGAGAAGTGTTCACACGGAGACTGTCGGCACCGTAGACAGTGGCCACGTGGGTTACACAGCAACCAGGGAGATCCAGAGGAAGTGATTCTCAAAGGAATCTCGGGACAACCCTGTGAAGTTTCAGAGATGTGTGTGTGTACCTGTGTGCACGTTTTAAGCAAAATAACATGCAGAGTGAGATAAAGGGAGATTTTTATCCTGGTGGTCAAGCCCTGTCCTCCAGCGAGCAAAGAGACCTGTTCCTGCAGATCAGCCTCTCTTGTATGTTCACTCCTGACTGGGGGTCTGCCTGCTTCCTGAGAGCCTGTGAGATCGGGCGGGTGGGTGTCTGGGAAGAGTGCCATGTTCCGACTAAGTCCACGTCATGCGGCCCCGGCTTCTGCAGAGCATGTGACCCTGACTTAACAAAGGCCTCAGGGAGGGCTTGAAACACCTCGAACCTAAGGTCAGGTTGGATCATGTGTGGCAGCTGGCTTTCTCTTGCCCAGACACACAAGCTTGAGTTTCTGTTGTCATTTCAGGGGCTGGGCCAGGTGAGGGGTGGGGAAACTATGTGTGTCGCCCAGACCGTGGGGACGGGGGCAGTCCACGGGTCAAGGCTGAAGTGGGGAGCAAAGCAAACCCAGAGGGTCTTCCCTTGGGGTCTAAGAGGAGCTTCCAGGATCTCTCCCATTGACCTACCTTCTTCTCCAGAGCAAAGTTGCAGGGATGGAGCACAGGGCTGTGTGCCAGCAGAGAAGAGAATCTTTGTGCCCGAGGGTCAAAGCTGTATCCCAGGTTTTGGGGTCCTTGCATGTGAATTTGACTTTGGGACAGAAAGGTGGTCAGAGAGACTGACCAATCCCCCATGGCCCTGTCACCCTGAGTTCCTCCCACTGGGTACAGCCCATGTCAGGGAAAAGGGAATCTTGAAGGCAGAGTCCGTGGCACCTACTGCCGTTGAGAACTTTAGCATCTTGTGACTTATTTTTTTTTTTAAAGTCATGTGAAGTTAGCATTCTACTTATTTATTTTTTAATTTATTTTTGAAGATTTTATTTATTTATTTGACAGATCACAAATAGGCAGAGAGCCAGGCAGAAAGAGAGGAGGAAGCAGGTTCCCCGCTGAGCAGAGAGCCTGATGCGGGGCTCGATCCCAGGACCCTGAGATCATGACCCGAGCCGAAGGCAGAGGCTTTAACCCACTGAGCCACCCAGGCACCTCCTATTTATTAATATCTACATCTGATTTAATGTGAAAGAGAATGTCTGAGGCTGATTACATCATACAAAGTGAACCCGAGGAAGACATGCCCCTCTCAGTCTGTGGTTTCGTCCTATGCTTCTCTCCCAGATCCACGCATGTCTGCAACCCTGTGAGACAAGTGCTGTGGTTTGAGAGACTCTGCTGAGAGGGACCTGACCCTGCCTGTCTAGCTCCCTCAAGCATGATTTACAGCAGCCTGGCACCAAGGCCCTGGCTGTGATTTTTAGGGGAGCAGTTGTATTCGTCAGGGTTCTCTAGAGAAATTGACCCAACGGGCTCCTATGGACCCAGGATGAGGCGATGTTCTCATACAGAGACTGTCAGGCAAGAGAATTCTCTTTCATGTGGGGGAAGGGGCAGCCTTTTCGTTCTAGTCAGGCCCTCACCAGATTGGACGAGACCCACCCACACTAGGGCGTGCCATCTGCTTTACTTGGTTTATTTATTTATTATTATTTTTTAAAGATTTTATTTACTTATTTGACAGAGAAAGACATAGCAAGAGAGGGAACACAAGCAGGGGGAATGGGAGAGGGAGAAGCAGGCTTCCTGCTGAGTAGGGAGCCTGATGTGGAGCTTGATCCCAGGACCCTGGGATCACGACCTGAGGTAAAGGCAGATGTGTAACGACTGAGCCACCCAGTCGCCCCTTGGCCTATTGATTTAAATGCTACGCTCATCCCCAGACACCCTCCCTGACACACCCAGAATAATGACTGACTGAATATCTGGGCACTCTGTAGCCCAGTCAGGTTGGTAAAGATTAACCATCCCAGTGGTGTTTAGGGGCAGGAGTGAGAGATGTCAAGAGTTTTCTCTGGATGGCCATTGGGGTTGCTTTTACTGGGGTACCAGAGCCTTGGCCTCTCAGCTGTATGAGTAGGGGGTGAGGTGTTATTAAGTGACATACATCTAAAGCACCCCCCCCCGCCCCCCGCCAGATCCACGGCCGTTCTGGGAGTTGAGACATGGCTGTACCAGCCGGGCTGGGTCCACGCAGGGCAAGAACCAGGTTCGGGGGCCCAGCCTGAGAGTTGGACTCAAGTAGGCAAGTACCCGAGTCACGGCGCCAACAAACAAAACCTAATCGAATGGGTTCTTTCTTTTTCTCCTTCTTTGCAGCAAGAGAAGATGTTTCCTTCAGCCTCGACTGGTAAGTTTTCAGCCACACACAGAGCTGGATTTTCAATTCCTTCTCACACCCCATCTAGCAGCTGCTTGGGAAATAAAACCTCTTCCCCTTAGATAAATAAACAACAATAACAAAAAAGTCAGAAAACTAATAACCAGAAAGATACACTCATTTTACTGCCCTGTTTTGGAAACAAAACGAGGTGCAGGCTGTGTACAAGTCAGGCCTGTGCAGTAGAATGTGGAGGAACCCCCTGGGTTGAGCTGGGTGGTCCTCTGGGCAGGTGTGGCAGGGGCAAGGCTGCTTGCTGGGGATGGGAACAGGACCCCCACCTCAGCAGCTCCCCCTGAGGGCTCAACACCAGCCGGCCAGGTGGGGGACCATCTGTGAAATGGGCTGGGCCCACCCTCCCTGCCCGAGGAGCCAGCCTTCCAGACCACCGTGATCTCCTCCTACCCCAGGACTGTTTTCCCCTCCCCTGTGGTCCCTCTGAGGCTGATCTTGTTCAGACGACTTCTGAGGTTCTCAGCTCCCGCACATCCAGCCACCTTTCCTGCCTTTGGGTCTGGCACCATTTCCCAGCGCATCTTCTGCCCAGGGGGCATCACTGATGCTCACGAGAGCTTTCTTGGCACCAGGGTCTGTGAACCGCAGTTCACACATGTGGGCTCATTTAAGCCTCACGGCAACTACACCAGGTAGGTGCTGGTTGGATTATCCTCATTTTGCAGTTGATGACAGGGAGACCCAGAGGCTCAACCTCTAGGTGAGAATTTGGGAATCAGCAGCCTAGGAGAAGTCAAGCATACCCCTCGGCCCTCCCTGGCCTGCCCTCTCCAGCCCAGCCCCAGGGGCTCTGGGTTTGGGCAGGGACAGTGGTGAGAGCTGTGATCAGCTGGGGGCTCTGCAACAGGGCAGCCAGGAGGGAGCATCCTTGGAGAACAGCCTGGCAAGGGCCATGGGTCACTGTGTGTAGTGGGGTCCACAGAACTGCCACTGAGCTACTGTGGTGCTGAATTTCCTTTTCTCTGCTCAGTGGTGGGCATAGGAACTAGATTCACAAAACAGAGGATGCTTCCTGATCCTACTCACCACCCACCCCTACCCATCACATAGACCACAAGTCAAGGCCCCGGGGCAGGTAGGATGGTGATGATCAGAGTGGCTCCCAACTCTAATGCCATGTCCCTTGGGGTGTTGGAGACACTTACCTTGAGGATGGGGATGTCAGATTCAAAAGGGTCCAGGCTCTAGGAAACCAGTGAGTGAAGGACATGTAGAGGAAGGACACGTAGAGGAAGGACACGGTCATCTTGGTTTGGTTCATCTCATTTTTAAAAAAATATATTTTTTATTTTGGGATAATTGTAGATGTACAGAAAGACTGCAAAGATAATACACGGCGTCCCCACATGCCCTTCAGCTAGTGTCCCCTAACATCAGCAAATGACATTCCCAGGGCACAGTGGTCAGAACCACTGTGGATGTGGTCAGTACCAACATGGATCTGCTGCCATGATTAAAACCCTAACTTCGTCGGGATTCCATCAGTTTCCCCACCAACGTCCTGTTCTTTTTCCGGGATCCGGTCTAGGATCCCACATTAAACGCGGTTGTCATGTCCCCTGTGGTGGCTTCTGATTTTCCCATGACCATCTTGATGAAACTTGGCTGGATATGGAGAATGTTCTTCCTGCTTTTGATAGAAGCAAGAGTAGGTCCAGAAATAGTTTTCCAAAAGATGGTATATCTTCATGGGGAGTTTCCTCATTTTTAAATGTTACTGGTTTATAAATGCTGTTAGTTACCACCAGTTGGAAGGTCCCACTGATTTCAAGCTTACAGAAATGTTGCCTTTCTAAGGTTGTATGTGGTCTTCGGTGAAGCTCTGCAACAGCGAATTAATACTTTTCTCTTTAATTTTAAAAATTTAATTTTTAATTATTTTTATTATTTTAAAATTTTAATTGTAGTATAGTCAAAACACAGTGTTATATTGGTTTCAGGTGCATTATAGTGATTCAACAGTGCTCTTCACGAGAGTTGCACTCCCTTAAAGATTTTTGTTTTTTAAATTTATTTATTTGAGAGAGAGTACGAGGCAGGGGAGGGGCGGAGGGAGAGGGAGAAGCAGACTCCCTCACTGAGCAGGGAGCCGGAAAAACTTGGGGCTCAATCCCAGGACCCCGGGATCATGACCTCAGCCAAAGGCAGACACGTAGCTGACCGAGCCCCCCAGGTGCCTCTCCCTAATTAAGCATTCTAGAAGCACATTTGCCATACAAGTCAAACCACGGGTGTCTGCAAGTCCTCCCCAGCTGCGTGGCTGTGGCCCGTGTGGTTTCTTTGCTGGAGGATGTTTGCTGGCTACCCAGGACAACGGATTTGCAAAGAAACAATATTTTTAGGCTTTGTCTTGTTCCCCCTCACTCTCAGGGAGGCTGACTGTTTAATCACATTGTTTGATCTGCAACCATTTTCCCGCAGAATTCCCTGCTTTACCTGACCCTGGCGACCTTGATCGGGAAAACTTCTACTGAGATTGTTTTCCCCAGACGTGGACTGAGCAGGTGAGTATCTGCCAGTTTTATAATGAACTTCAGTCCCTCAGGGCAGGAGTCTATTTGGAAAACAATCCTGTCTTTGGCTGCTTTAAAAGAGACTTACTTCTAGAAAATACCAGTGTAACAGGAGGGATAGGTTTCTGCGTGGCGTCTGCAGGGTGGAGCGTGCCCTCAGTGGCCAGAGCTGGGGGGAAGATCCCTTCAACCCCAGCCATCGCCAGCCCCTGTCACCAGGGCATTTGGGATGGCGCTTGGCGAGTCGCCGTGCTGACGCTGTCATCCCCTTGTCTTTACGGACGAGGGCGTTGGCCCATGACCATGCTGCTACCCAGCCTTCGTCCTGAGATTCGCCCCCGTCTGTGGAGGTGAGGACTCAGACTCCTCACCTCTGTGCTCTGCCAGGGATCTTTGTCACTGTAGCGGGAGAATGATGAGTCTGCCTAGGCAGCCACGCGTGGGGTCTAACGGAAGGCGGTATTGGGATGGACACCCGGTAGAGGCTTACCAGGAGTTGTAGGTCATCACCCAGAATGTTGCACGAGACCTGCCCCAAGGGGGTTAGGCAGGGCTCCTGGAGTTTGGATTCCCACCTCTGCCGTCACCGGGACCAGCCAAAGTGCAGAGAAAACAGCGAGACTCCGTGTTTCCATCAAAAACCAGATTGTGAAAGGCCTCTCCACTGGCAGCTTTCCACGTTCCCCACTGCAGCTTCTTGGGGCGCATGCTGGGGGAGAGGACTTTTTGCCCTTGTGGATCAGTCATGCGGACACCCCAGGGGGCCGGGGTGGGGGTCTGGGGCTGTTTGCAAACCCTCAGCGGCTTGAGAGCAGGAAGGCGGCTGATGCGCGATCTGGTCTGAAGCCTGGAGGTGATGTTCTGTTGCTGGGCTGTGTTCGGCGTGCCTTGCAGATAGTTTACAGTTGAAGTCACATTTCCAGTCCTTATGGCATGCTGTAGAAATGTTACAGTTGTTTTTCCCCTTATCTATATAAACAACATAACTTTGTCAGAAAATTGAAAATGTGCACTTTGTCCCATCAGCTAAAATGGGCTGTCAGATAAGGGTCCCCCCTCCCCCCTTCCTCTGTTGCATCTGATGAGTGATGTAAATGGTTTTTGGCTTTGGAGGTTGTTTTTTTTTTTTTGTTTTTTTTTTTTTTTGCCTGGCACTCGAGTAAATGATCAGAGTAGTAACATTTTTAACCTTATCTATCATACTGAAACATTTTTTCTGCCTCCAATAAAACATGTCAGAGTCGATTAAGGACATTTTTCAATGAGGTATAATTCACGGATTTTAGTAGCAAATCCAAGAGCACTGAAGTATTAAAAGAGGCTGTGAATACTTAATTAGGGGTAGGTGCCCATCCTACCTTTTGCTTGAATTCCCTTAATGATTTGGAGCGCTGCGCCGGGGACGCGCGTTCCGTCTGATGGCCGGGGTCGGGGGAGCGGCAGGTAGGATGGCTGGGGATGTGTCACATCGTATCTGGTGACAGGGCCGTGAAAGATACGGCGGCTCAGTACTTTCGGCGGTGCTTATCTGGTACATGAGCGCACATTACTTCCCAAAGACCGGGATCACTTTGGACAGTATCATTAAATGCCACGTCATTACCTGTTATGGAGCAGAGCCTTAGCTTTCAAGGCCTCTTGGGACATGTGCAACAGTCGGAAGAATGATGGGCCAAGATGGAGCCGGCATTAAATTTTCAATGGAAGCGGTATTGGCTTTGACTTTTCAGAAGCCTTATCTGTTAGATGGTGTTTGTCACTGGGCCGCGGAGCCGTGGATGTTCGTCAGTCGGAAGTTGCAGGCAGTTGAACGATATGGACAGGTGAAGGCTCCGTGGGGACCGGCCCGGCTCGCGGAGAGCTGGAGGGGGTAAATTGAAGGTTTATTTATCCCATTCGCTGTCAAGGTCAGCTTGCTAGAGAGCTGTCCTATGGATGCTTACAAATGCCAAAATCCTGGCAAATTGTCGGAAAGAGCCTCCAAATCACTGACCTTTGTACGGCTCCCATCAACGTGCCCGTGTGTCTGAGCGGGGTCCTTAGAGGGAGTTAAATGGTTGGGTAAAATGAGGCGGAGGCTGTTGCTGTAATGTCAGCTGGGCTGCTATGTATGTTTTTGTTTTTGTGTTTTCAGCAACAAAGATGAAGTTAAAGGTAGGACTGATGAAAGGGTGTGTGTGTGTGTGTGTGTGCAGAGTAATTACGCCGGTGTGAATTTCGGCGAGCGGGTTGGTGTGTGATCCTGCATTTGACGGTATTTCAGGCTTTGAGCCCGAAGCATTTCGGGGTCTCCATTGTTATGCTCCTGGTCGAGAAGGGGTGTTTGGAAGTTGCTCGTGTCGTCCCTCCTGCCCACCCAGGGCCCCATGATGTAGCCGTCAGGGATCACGGGACCAGCTGTTCTGAGTGATGTATTCTCCTGCTGACGACTTCTGAGCTGACTTGGCTGTGACAGCTAATTTTAAGGAGGCAGGACAGGGCCAATCATGTTGTCTTCTCTCCCTTTGGCCGATGGTGTTCCGGAATTTACTAAAGCAACGTTGCTGCCATGACAGTTAACCAAATGGAGAGGTAATCGCCTGGGGACGGAGGAATAGCCCCGCCACGGAATAGCACGCACCCACTAAAAAGAATGTGCGAGGGCTATCCCCACTGACTTGGAGATGGGTCCACAGGATCCTAAGGGAGACATGTGTGAACACTACGATCAGATTTTACAAAAGGAAAAAAAAACCACCCTCTGCCCACAGGGGCTAGATAAAAGATGCCCAGCAAATCTGAATTTGAATTTCAGACGAACAAGACATAATTTAAAAACAGTTCAAAAAATGACTTGGTTGCCTGAAATTCAAATTGCATAAGATGTCTGGTATTTTTATTTGCTAAATTTGGCAATAATTGCCAATAATTGGCCATCGCCTCGGGCCCCAGCCCCAACATGTCATATGGGTGTACACGGTGTATTTATACATGGTAACAGAGGCATGAGTAAAGAAACACACATCTGAGATCATTCATAAGGATAATTTCACAAAGAAGGCGCTGTGTAGAGCTTGATAGGAGAATGTGAGGGGGAAGACACAGGTGGGGGGCAGAAGGAGAGCATGAGGCAGAACAGGAAGAGTTCTCTAGATTTCCTGTGTCAGGGCCAGGGCTTGGAGAGGATGTGGCAGGGACCCTGGCCCGATGAGCTCATCTCCTGGAGGGGAGGGCAGACAGGGGGGCCAGCTGTCATCGGGCATGGGTGAGAGCTTAGAGTTCACAGGGGAGGCTCTGTGTTCAGACTGGGCAGTCAGCAATGCTCATGTTGCTGATTTGGGATAAAAAAGAAAAGGTTGCATCTCATCAAGTCTGCTTCCCCTCCCTGGGAATCTCTCCTGGTCTGATCTCCCTCCTTAGTTCCCAGGAGCCCAGCAGTGATGACGAGGTCCTCCCAGGGCATGTTCTGGTCCTGGTGGCAGGTCAGAGACGGTCACCACTGGGAGGGACGCCACGGCCCGTCTCTCTGTGTGAAGGCCCGCCCGTGCATCCACTATTTACAAGACGGTTCAAAACTCTCCTTCTTATTTCCAAATTCAATTAAAGAGCCGTTAATATGTCCCAGGTTTGTTGTAATGAGCCCATAACCGAAACTGACATCATTATCAATTCAAACAAAACACAAACGCTTCATCTTCTGCTTCCACAGGGAAACCCCCAACTTCCCTGAGCCTCCCTGGCGGGGGGTGGGGGATGCCCGAGCGTCGCCTGCCTATTGTCCTGCATGTACCAAGGGAGGGCCCTCTCACCCTACCGCACCCTACCTCCTCTGGTCAAAGGAGACTTACAAAATTGTCATTCTGGAATGTTCTTTCTATAGATGACATCCCTTTTCAGACTCCTTTTGGGAGAGGAGCAGCTGCACAAAGCCTGGTGAGTGGGAATTTTCTGTGTCCTTATGTGGCCCAAATCTCTGATGTTCTGATGTGGCCTCGAATATCAGCTTCTCATGATGCAAGCTTTTTGGGGCTCTGACAATCCACTCCCTGGAATGAGGAAGAAATGGGCCAAGAATCCCATCTGGGTAGTAATGCAGAGAGAGAGAAGAGGAGCACGGCGTAGGGGTGGTAAGACGGGATGAGGACAGGACAGGGGCAGAGTGAGTGACATGGGAGGGTCCTGAACCTTTAGCCGGGACATGGTGTGTCCAGCCGGGCTCCCCTGTCTGACCCAAGGACTCATGGGGTTTCTGCTGGATGGGGCACTGATGGAGAGGCAGCCGAGGTGTTGGGAAGAAGGAACATGAATGGCACGGAGCACAGACTGGGGGCTGGGAGCTGCCGAGCCCCTGAGGTTGGTGAGATTGACCTTACTTCTTCTCTCAACCATCCACGTATAGGGAGTGACAGTCTCAGTATCTCGGGTTAGGACACTGACTCATTGGGAGGTCATATCATTTGCCCAGCATCACAAGAAAGCTGGGAAGTGGTTTAACCTGATCTGTGTTTCACACTTTCTCAGCATCCAAGAGGTGTGAGTACTGGCACGCTCCCCCGACAGGTGTTCCTGGGACTCATGAACCCCCTCAGCGGTGACCCTCCCTCATGCACAATCCAACCCCTCTTCTGGCTTCCCGGGTCGTTGGCAGCTTAAACGCAAGAGCTGTGGTCTCCCTTGTGAGTTCTTCCTCTGTGTCCTGAACTCCTTCCTCCGCCACACGGGCCCCGTGTTCCAGGGTCTGGCAGAAGTCTGTCCCTTGGCGCTCACACTGATCTGGGGGAGAATGCCGGTTCCGTGAGGCTGGAGACGGAGTCCTGCCAGGCCGACAGCCAGCACTTGCTATGTCCTGGGGTTGATGCCGGGGCCGGGCAGCATGCCTTGGCCCTGGCTGAGGGGCTTTTCAGCCTGCTCTCGGAAGCCAAGACACAGCCTGTTTTCCACAAAGGTCTGGTGCCTGGAGCGCCGGCTGAAAGACCGCATGGAGCCTGGGCAGAACACTCTGTAGCACTTGTAATGGAGTGAGTGCCCGTTTCTTCTTGTCGCCACCCACCGTCCTCCTCCAGGCTCTCAGGGACCCTCTGGGTGAGTAAGTGCGGGGGCCCGCGTTGCACTGACCATCCCTACTGGACAAATGACTGGTGTCTTCTCTCCAGACCCCCGGGGCTGGCTTGGCCTTGCCTGGCTCCCAGCTACCTGAGCTGCTTCTCATGTGGCTTCACGAGCTCCGAGGGAGGACGGACAGCCATGGATTCCAGTGATCGGTGCCCAGACTACGGAGAGGCCGAGCTGTGCCTTTCCCTCACTCACTTACTGAGTGTCCTTTAGCTGGTGAGGGTTTACTGTTAGCTGACATCGTCCTCGTCTCTGGAGGCGGTGGACAAAACAGACGAGGTGCCTGCATTCGTGGAAGTGATGGGGTTTGAGGCAGCAGATGACAGATAAATAGACAGACAAATAAGAAAATTTCAGAGAGCAGGAAGCACTCTCTGAAGAGAAAATTCCAGAGATGAAGGTGATGGGCAGCTTTATTTAGGTCTTTGGGATCTGAAAGTCTGAGGGGAGCCCACCAAGGGAAGGCCTAACAAAAGATGCTGGGTAAGTCACATGCAAAGGCCCTGGGGTCAGAGGAGCTAGTGTGATGGAAGCTTAGAGAGAACACAGAGGCGGTGGTTGGACATGAGTCAGACAGGCAGATAGAACCGGCTCATGCAGGGCCTTGCTCTCAGAGCCAACAGTCCAGTTGCATTCTTAGCTCAGCCTCTCACAGGGCCCAGAAAGTGTGGCTTCCTATCATCCCTGTGGCTTTGGTCCTGCCCTCCTGTGTCCTCCTTGGGAAAGTCTTCTCTGCCTATTGGAATCTTCCTTTTTCTGAGATGTGCCCTCTCCTGCATAGGCTCCAGAGCTGTCATTAAACAGCCACAGGTAGGGTGTGTCTTTCTCACCACGGGCTATAAAAAATTCTTTAGTCCTTGAACAGGAGCTGCTGGTAGGGGCAACTTCTTGCAGATGAACACTGTGTGGAACCCTTTGTCAGTACTGACCCCAGGATCCTGGCACCCTGAGCAGGCCCTTGGCCTATGGTGGGATTTCTGCAGGGTGGAATTTCTGTTTGAGCGGTGGCTGGTCTGAGTCCTCTCTAAGCTGGGAGATGTCCCACAGGGGCCCACACCATGTGGTGTTTCTGTGAGAGTCACTCCCATTTACCAGCTGACCCTCCCAAGACAGCATCTGGCTGGGATTTCCCTTCTGTACCCATCTCCCCACCTCTAATTTCCTGGCTGGGACAAGCTTAGCTCCTTCCCTGAAGAGGTGGCACATGCATTCACCCAGGGGCATTTTTCCTACCAGAAACCTGAGCACCTGCTCTGCTCTGACTGCCCAGACCTGATGGGAACTGGGAGGCAGCACAGTCAGTCCCGTGGAGTCGGACAGCATGTGTCCTCCTGGTACCCGCACCATTTCTGCTCAGGTCCATGGTCTCCGCTTTGCCTGCTCTTACTTCTCAGCTCTGTGTCCTCAGGGTAGGATTCCGGGACCCAGGGGGACCTTCGCTCTACCTTGTTCTGCTACTGTCCTTGGAGAGACGGAGAGGCCTGACTTCTTCTCCTGGGGTGAACCAGCCTCTTTCCCCTGCTCCTGTTTTTGGGGTCAGATGTGGTTTAATCCAATGGCAGAGAAACCATGAAGGTTGTTCATTTGGACCAACAGCTAACAAACTTCCCTTACTCATGACGGAGAGCAGGGGGATGCTTCAGGTCTGGCGCGGAATGGTCTTGCCACATCCTTCCTCTGCCCCAGCCACGGACTCCTTGTGATGGCCAAGCACCAGCACCAGGGACAAGCACGACCCAGCCTTCTCTGAAACCCCAAGCCCAGCCCCGAACCCGGCACTGAATCACTGCTGGAAACATGACTCTGTGGCTTTTGCGAGGAAATGTTCTTTATCAGTAGCCAAAAACTCTGCTAAAGGAGGTAAAACTGTGACCTTGACCTTGAGGCAGTGCCATGGTTAACAGAGCCTCAAGGCTGTGCTCCGGGCCTCCTACCTATGACACACCAAGTTGCAAAAAGTCTTAGGAATATTTACAGTTGGTCTTTAAACAGCAGTGGGTATGAATAAAAGAGCAATATCTCACCTCATTAGTCCATCAATATGCAGTTTAGTTTTATTTGTCAAATAAAATAACCTGAGGTTGAACTGCCTGGTTGAGAGGCACAGACACACATACACCTGTCTCCTTGCTCCGCCCCTTCCCTGTCTTCATGTCTGCTGCCCTTCAGGAATGTTCTTTGCCCAAGGATGTCCTCTTCTCTCCCATTGTAGCATTCCCGGGGGTAGTCATTCTGGCAGGTTGCCTTCGCCCCGCCCCCTTTTGAGGGAAGTCAGCTGAATGCCCAGGCTGTTAGAGTGGCCACCGGCCCAAGCTCTTCAGGGAAGGGACAGTTGGAGTCCCATCACCCATTTTCCTTATTTAAGGGTGACTCATTTTCATTCTATAAAAGGCTTGGAGCCTGTGCTGGGCTGGAAGTTGGCTCTGCTGGTTGTGGGAAACTGTGCTGTATTCCCCTTGCGGGAACGGAGTGGGGAGGGCTCCACGGCACCGCAGGCTGGGGTTCAAGCTGTCTCCCCAAGCCCAGATGGGAGTGTGTCCCTGGCAACGGTCCCGAAATGTGAGCAGGCAGGCAGGAACACATCTCCCTGGGGATCTGGGACTTCAGGTCAAAGAGCGCACGTGTGCCAGCCTTGTGTGTCGTGTCTCTGTCTGGCTCTGGGTACGAGACGGGGGATGCAGGTGTGGACTGGGTGTTGCTGGCAGAGTCGGCGCCGTGCACAGAGTTAGGTGTCACAGCGAGATGAGGAGGGGCTCCTGCTGAGTGGGAGGGGCTGGGTGACCCGCCCCCGTGCCTCTCAAACAAGGCCACCTGCATGTCGTGACTTTCCAAAGAGGACGCTTGAACTTGATCTAACGTGGGTACTCCCAAGACAGAACAAAACACGTTCTGATTTGAACTTTAACAGTTGCCGGTCATGTTTAAAGCAGGAATATTCAAGAGAGCTTAATCTGTTAACACACAATGTCACTAAGGCTCAGTATATTAAATCTGAACTTTTCTCCCAGAGTGTCCGTTCTTTTGCAAGAAGGACTTTGACTTTCAGATTAACGTCCACCTTCTTGGCTCAGAGAATGAGCTCCGTTAGGGAGACTGAGAGGCACGATAGCGAGTGAGGGTTTGGTGGACAGTCTGATGCCCAGTTGCCACATGTGAGGGGGTGCTAGGTCCAGCGCTGGAAGCTTTTGGTTAGCCTGGGGCTCCCCGTACAGCCTCAATTTTGGCTTCTCCTTGTCTTCTGATGGCGACTGTGATAAATAGTTGTGGACTGTAGACTGGCGGTCATCAGCACCCTGTAACATGGGGGGCTCTGATGCATAAGTAAATTCCGGTTTTCTGTTGATGTAACTTTTTCTTATGGTTCCTCCTTAAGAGATATATTTTTTAAGATTAAAAAAAATTTTTTTTAAGATTTTGTTTTTTAAGTGCTCTCTCCACTCAGTGGGGGGCTTGAGCTCACGACCCCGAGATCAAGAGTGGCATGTTCCACCCACTAAGCCAGCCAGGAGTCCCTGAGCCTCCTTAAGATATTATGCTCAGAGATGCCATGTGCATTAAACCAACTTGTGTTATATTTCTAAGGAGGAAGTTGGCCATGTGTTTTTGTGTGTTTTTTTCCCCATCAAAATGCTCTCTCTGGGGGCGCCTGGGTGGGTCAGTGGGTTAAAGCCTCTGCCTTCGGCTCAGGGCATGATCTCAGGGTCCTGGGATCGAGCCTCGCATCGGGCTCTCTGCTCAGCAGGGAGCCTGCTTCCTCCTCTCTCTCTGCCTGCTTGTGATCTCTCTCTGTCAAATAAATAAATAAAATCTTAAAACAAAAATACAAACAAAAACCTCTCTCTCTGAAAGGTATACCAGAGGCATAAATCTTCTGTGATCCAAACGGAGATGTGATTCCCCGGCTGAGAATTCATTCTTCCCCAGGACGCAGAAGGAAAACAGAATTAAAGTAATTACGGAAAACGGAAGAAGGTCGTTCCTGGTCTGGCTTTCCATCGGTTCACTGTGACCTCGGAACGTGTTTAGACCTGTGACAACGCCGTGTTCCCTGGGCCATGTGGTGGGTTTGAACCTAGGGAGCTTCCTGAGAGCAAAGCCCTTCTGACTTGATTTGGAGGGCGGTCTTTGGGACGTGGGAAGGGCTGGCTTTTTCTGACTGCATATCTCTCATGAAATCTTACCCTTTTGGTGTCCTTGGAATTTCATCTTTTAAAGTGATGGTCATTTTCCTGGTGCCAAGATACTGTTTTTGTGCCGGAACGCTTGTCAGAAATTGTGACATAAGACAGAGACGTGCACTCCTTGCCACAAACAAAAAGGAATGTGTCTTGTTAGCGGCAGAGGCAGGATACACAGCCCAGGCCAGTGGCTTTTATTGCTTTGGCACAAGAGAGGAGAATTTCATCCAGTTCAATGATGCTCTCTCCCTGAAGAAACAGGCAGGGTTTAACCCGGAGCACCAGGATGATGGGTTTCTGATGGGCCACCCCTGCCGACCCCCAGACATGCATTGTGGGGGAGCGTGCTCTGACTTTTAGGGTGAGATAAACAGCTTGCAGCACTCCTGCCGGGCCACGTGTCAGATCCGGGGCCGATGGCCCTTCAGGGTACAGACAGACGCGTCCCGGTGAAGCTGAGGCCAGGGCTACCCCCCGTGAGATCTTTCTTCTTGGCTGAAACAGGCCTTGTACCATGAGGCATCAAGGAAGGGGGCTGCCACCGTTGGTCAGACGAACCGGCCGGCCGGAAAGGGTCTGGTGTTCATTTTCTTGCTTCTCACAGACGCAGCTGAGAATGTGTTCCCCCAAAGCACGGTGGGTTTTTCTGTCACAAAACAGCTCGCTAGAAGTCCCATGAAAAGGATTCTCAAAGGTGGTGGTTGACAGTCAGTAAAAGCGTGGTAAAAGGTTTAAAACATAAAACCCCTGTAGCCTGGGTGTGTGGTCTGTGAGGTGCCTCTGGGGCGAGCTGACCGGTATCCCCCCCGGCCCCCCATTATTCCCGTGAGCACGGGAGCAAGGAGTCATAACCGGCCCTGCTCTCTCCCCACAGGCTGAAACCCAGGCCTGACGTCCCCAGAGAGAACAGAAGGACAGACTCCGCCGAGGAGGGAGCAGGCTAGGCCTCTGCACTGTGCATTTAAGACATTTATAAAACATCCTTAAACTTCTTCCAGGAACAAAAGTTTTAAATGAGGGAACGAGCCTCAGCTATATCAAGGTCTTGGATCCTCTCCCTCCTGGCAAATGTGAGGAGCCGTGCAGATTTTGAAGTTCCCTCCAGAAATGGAGGAAGACAGATTTAGCAAGTATGCAAAGAGCCCACTGGTGTGAAACCCCTTGATCCTCTTTGAGGTGAAGCCCTCCTTCTCCCGGGGAGAACAGGCCTGGGTCTGAGGTGTGACTGCCTGGCTCCTGGCTAGTTCGAGATCCTTCGCTGAGTCGGTTGCTGGTGGGGCAATCAGATGTGGGCATTTAGGAAGGAGACATGTTTCCACGTGGAAACATGTGTGGAAACATGGTGGCCCCCATCTTTGGCGCCTTTGCTGTGACCCTCGGGTGCTTGTTACCGGTTTCTGCGAGCCCGTGGTGCCTCCAGAATGACTTCCAGTCGCTGGAATGAGCTTCCAGGGCTTCCAGTTAAGGGCTTTTGCTCTCACCAAGCTCCTAGGGAGAAGGATGATATCTTCTCTTTGCATCTCCAGCCAAAGGCTGCCATGCTTCGTTATAAAAGTCGATGAATGGATGCCGATTGATTATCTGGTTTGCTTTTATTTTGTTATTTTTATTTTTATTTTTTTAAGACTTTTTTTATTTATTTGACAGAGATCACAAGCAGGCAGAGAGGCAGGCAGATAGAGAGAGGGGGAAGCAGGCTCCCTGCTGAGCAGAGAGCCCGATGCGGGGCTCGATCCCAGGACCCTGGGATTATGACCCGAGCCGAAGGCAGAGGCTTTAACCCACTGAGCCACCCAGGCGCCCTCAGGTTTGCTTTTAATTGGCTACCCTCTCCCACACCCCTAATAAGACCCATGGGAAGGTTTGATAAGAGATGTACGGACGGTCAAGTTTTAAGAACATGACGTCTAGTCTTCTTGAGAACATCAGTGCTGTCTCTCTTACGTTTTCTGGACAAGTGTCCCCCCCCCACACCCCGTGACTGCACTGCTATGCACGCCTTAATCCAGAGACTGAATTTAACCACCACCCGCTCTAGGAAGTCTTCCCTGTGTCCTGCGGTGTGGACGTGGACCCACACTGGACACCTGGCTCAGGCTGGAAGAGCCGAGGGGCATCAGCAGGAAGGGCACTGGGAGGGCAGGGCTGGTATGGGAGGTGCGGGCAGCTGGAGGAACCGGGCAGGGCTGGAGCTGCTTGTGTCTGTGACAGAGGAAAGGGGGCCCTTCAGTTTGCAAAGACAAGTGGCATGAAGTCAAGGGCAGCCCAGTGGCAGGGAAACCCTATCTGATGACTGAGTTCCGGGATTACAACCCCAACCTTCTGTGACAGGGCCAGCCAAGGCTGCAGACTTATGTGCATCGGTCAGTGAAACCAGGAGGGAAGCCTCAAAAGAAAGTCATTCCAGTAAAAATTTAACAAGCTCGGGGCTGACTTTGACGATGTGCGTGCAATCACAGCAAAACCATTTGTTTGTTCCTGGGCTAAATGATTTCAGTTTTCGGTGGGTAAGTGTTTGGAGGTGGGCTGGTTTTTGTTGTTTCCCCTAAAGATGAGCCTGGAGATCCAGAGAGTTTCTCTTGAAGAGAGCGAGCCTCTGAATGATCAGATGGGAGCAGGCAGGAAGGAGAGGCCAGGAGGGAAGGTCACAGCCACGGCGGGTTAGGGGACGTGCAAGAGATCCAGTGCCCCCCTCAGAGTCCCCCGTCTCCATGATAGACGGACGACGTCACCACGCGCACACAGGTTAGGACAGAGAGGGCTGGGAACCGCTCTGACAGTCAAGCGCCGTTATGTCTCCGTGATCCTTAGCAGGCTTCAGGGGAAGAACCAAGTAATCAAAGCAAAAATGTCAAATAATAGTAACAATAACAAAAATAATAATACCAGAGGAAAGTTCAACATGATTGACTGGATTCCCAGGGGGGACAGCATCAGCTGACATCATCAACAACACGGTGCCGGTCTTTTGTTCCGGGGACAGATAAAAAAGAAGAAAGCGAGTCACAAACGGCCCATCCCCTGGTAACGCAAACACAACCTCAAATAAACATGTCAGTGTCGCCACACAATGCACATTTATGCACAATCCCTACTCCCAGCGATTCTGTAGTTATCAAAGCAAACGTCCTTTGGAGCCCAAGAAATGACGCTGTTAATTCAGTCTTGGGGTTTGGGGTAAAGTTTGACTGTCTTCATAAAAAGGTGAGGCTGATTAAGCAGTGTTCATTGGGGAAAGAAGCAGCTTTTTGCGGGAAGAAGGTAATTATATCTTCATTGACCCTCACGTGGCACCCCCAGCCCGGCGTCAGGGGCTCTCTGCCTGGCCGTGTGACATCTCCTTTCGAGATGCGCTCCCGTCACCTTGCTGAGGCCGCCCTCCCCGGATGCATTTTCTAATCAGTTCACATGATTGAGCTCCCACCAAGTGATGCTTTACTTAATTCCTTTCCGCCTGTAGGGGTGTGAGGCTTGGAGGGCCTCTCGTCAAAACTTTGGAGGGTTCTGTCAGTTTGAAAAGAACATGACCTTTAAATTGTATCAGTATGTTTGCTGGTGCATAAGGGAAAGGAAAAGGTTCGTCCTGATGGAAAACCACTCAGAGACCAGGGAGTAATTCAGAGGGAACCGGCCCAGGAAGTTAATTTGTTTATACATAATTTGCTAAGTGGGGCGAGAATGGGGTCCAAGCACCTGCCGGCTACAAAGAACCCACAGCCCGGGTCTGGGGACAGTTGGCCTGTTGAGGCTGTTTTTCCTCCCATTGAAGTTCCCCTCTGGGTCACCACGGTTGCAGAACAGGTAAACCAACAGAGTCCTGTCACTCTGATGGAGGGACAGTTTTTAAGGAAGCATTTTCTCCTATAAGACTGGCAGCTCTGGAACTGAGTCATCAACTTCCAGTGGGATTAGCAAGGGCTGTCTGATGCTCTTTGGTGGAAACCAGAAGGCGAGGACCCCTTTGGAGAAAGTTCCTGAAGGCTGCTTCTTCGAAATCAAGGCGTATATTCTGATTTTATTTTAAAAGTGTTATTAGAATAGAAAGTGTTCAGGAAGCCCATCTGTTTTGCACACACACACGCACGCATGCGCTCACGTGTGCAGTGATGTGTATACTTTTTGGACCGTGTGTACACGTTTTGTTGTTTATCTGGGCACTTTGCTTCTTTCTAAGTCGCGTGACTTTGAATTTAGAAAACCTTCAAGTGGGACCCTTGGCATCAGGGTTTGCTACTACTGTTTTCTTTTTTCCCCCAGTTAAAATATTTTGATATGTGATGCAGAAAAAAATGAAAGGTTAAGAAAATGGGTACTTCCTGCTTTAAAGAGGTGACCAAAAAAAAAAAAAAACAAAAAAAAAAACCCTAACAAGATTTGAGCTGGGAGCAGATATATACTCATTTTTAGTTTTTTCATTTGAAACATGTTTATCTTTCAGAATCACGCAAGCCATTGCTGTCCGCTCAGGGAGAGCGAAGGCTAGCCCCACAGAGCCCAGCGAGCGTGCATATGGAAATGGGAATTCAGTACAAACATCTGGTTTGCTTGGCTCTGACGCTGGGATAGAGCACCTTGCTTTCTGGGGGAGGGTTCTGTGATTTCTGGAGATTAATAATTCTGGAGGAGGAAAAGGTGGCTTCTTCAAGAGGCACTCACATTAGGAGCCAGATGCGTGGTGGTCTCTCTGTGTAAATACATTGTGTCGAGACAATGTATTTGCTCTTTGCAGGGAGAACGAGCAGTGAGCGGGCTCCCGACTCGGAGCCCCGTTTATCCTCGTGCTGTGAAGCAGAAGCATTTGTCAGGTTAGGTGAAGCCCCTATACCTGACCGCAGGCAGCCGTGCTGTGAAATATTGACTGAGTCTAGGTTCCTAATGCAAAATGCAAAATGGGAATTGAAACATACTTGATGGAATTAAAACATTAGTATTGGCTTTCAGCTCTTGCCTCTCTGGCTCCCGTAATAAATGCAGGGCATCTTAAAAATAAAAGCCAACAAACCAAGAGAAAACAGCCAGACGCCTTTGCAAGACCGAGGAGGCACAAACCTCTCTGTGAGATTTGAGAATTGATTTTCTCCAGTGTGAACTCTGGCAACTGTTTCATCTCCAAGTTTGACATATACTTTTCATTTATTTTAAGTAGAATGCTTTCATTGTTACGACGGGTATATGAAGACACTGACATGTTGATAAATGAAATAATCCTGATTGCCATGTTAAGCCATATATAGGGAGGGTTCAAAAGAAAATGCTGCAAAACCCTCTACGTGTATACATTTGGCCTCACGTCGGTGTTCAAGGGTGTGTGTCCCCTGGGCATCCCCACAGTGGAATAGCCTGGGGTTCGGTGTCTGGTCCCTTCCACGGAGGTTCAGAGAAGCTTTCATCCGAGAGAGCCTCCTCTTGTCCACGGGTTAGGTGTGGTGTCCTTTACTAAACAGGCTCCGTATCCACCCATCCGAACGGCAGGAACCAACATGTGTGGTTCTCCGCCCCTGAAGGAGGTTCAAGCCCGTGTTTGACCCCAAATCTGGGGACTTTAATTAAACTGTGACAAGCAAGCTCCTTGAATCCTGGTGAATCCAGCTCCAATGCTTTCATTCTAGTTGCTCAAGGCTTCGAGGAAATCTGTGTTTGGGGTGACCAGCCTGACGTTCACCAGGAGGTAGTGTGCTTGGACCAAGGAAGCAAAAGGCCCCAGAGGGCCCCGTCTGGGCTCCAGACGTATCCGTTCACTTAGGCTCATGACATTTCCAGTAATCCTAATTGAAAGTAAAGAAAGCCACGGTAGTCTTTTCTAACGGGTTTCTTTTCCCCCACCAGCTCAAAAGCTGGCGCTCGAGACAACCGTCTGGTTTGCAGCCACTGGCCCACAGACGACTCCTGCTCATGCAAGCAAGTCCTCAGCCCTGGGGAGGTGAAAGGGTAAAGGCGGGAGGCTTAGGAAACAGAGGGGACCTTCCTCGGACCCTAGTTCATCCACACAGCCAGTGGTTCTTGATAGAAGCCTCCAGGTGAGCCCCCCACTCACACAGTCCCCACCTCCCGTGAATCCCGGGCTGGCGTGGGGATGGCTTATCCTGATGCAACCCAAAGGTTTCATGTTCCCTTTCATGTACCAAGCAGGCTGGGCCTCCAAGGAGCTGCAGAGGTAAGTTGCTAGACTTGCTCTTTTTAATCAGGAAGATTTGCTTGGACCTTGCTGTCTCACTTCAGGCTCTGGACCCCCAGGTTTCTGGAATTGTGTCTGCACTCCGGCCCTCTCTCCAGAGGATTTTTTCAAGGGTACTGCAGGGTGAAGACTTTGACTTTGTCTGAAGAGCTCGGGATAATTTCTGGCCATTTCCCTGAGGGCTGTAAAGGGGTGGGCTCCCTGGGGGGCACCTGTGGCGGGGAACATCCTTCTCTTGGTTAAGAGTGAGCAGCTTGGCCTGTGCAGCGCGGAATATTATCCCGGGGTCTGAAACTTTCCTGAGACTTGGGTCTGTCTAGGCGAGGTAAATCTATGACTCTCCAGACACATTTTGAGTGAATTGGTTTCAGCTTTCACAAAATGCTAATGTTGATGTTGTTTACGTCTGGTTGCATTGTTTTTCACTTTAAAATTACAGCTTTAGTACATTAAGCTAATTTCATAATACTGTATTAACTTAATATTCCATAAATCACACATGTCAGATTGCATTGTTACGGATGCACAAAAGCCAAATTTACTACTCAAGCTCTCCAAACACATGTATTCATAATTTGCTTCGGCGAGCCCTGTGCCGCCATATAGGGTTAAGGAATTACACATTCCAATGCCAGGCACAGATCGTGCTGCTCTCTCTCTCTCTGCAGTTGTTCTCCATACAAATTGAAACAATATATTTCCAGCCATTTTCATAGTTGTAATTACTAGCAAAAATCGTAATACCGCGAACATATTTTAAACACCTGCACTTTTGGTCCAGCTCATTTTTTTCTTTTAAGCTGAGTGTTTCCATTTGAATAAGGTTGAGAGAGCTTCCTGGCGTAGCAGTCACTGGGGATGTTTTTCCTGCTGGGGGAAAGATGATAACTTTTGACTTGGAAGGAAGAGGTAGAGAGAAAATGGCAGAAGAGCTCAGCCTGAACCCTCTCTCAGCAGGCCCCTCCCTGTTCGCTCTCTCTCTCTCTCTCTCTCGCTCTCGATCTCTCTCTCTTCACCTTGGCAAAAGGAACTTAATTGCAGCCGGATTGGCTTTACGTGCCGTGGGGCCCTGTTGCAGGGGTGCAAAGTTCTGTGCCTGTGCCCAGGCTCGCTGGTTCTGGGAACAAAGGGATGCTGCTCTCTGTGGGGGACATGGCGGTGGGCTGGGGCACAGAGGAGCCTCTGTAGGTTTTTTAAGCACACACTGTCTAATCGGGCTCTGACAAGTCCATTGTAAATCAAAGGTCTGGTAAGTGGGGATGCCAGAAATGTTTGATCTCCTTCCAAGCCTTGAAACAACTTGCTTATTTTTTCTGCAGTTTGGCTCCTCACTAAAATAAAACATTGCGAGATGAATGTTCTGACGGGTCATTGTGTGTCAAACTGTCACTCTGTAATGGTTACATATTTCAGCTGGATTGAGGTGGTGCCGGTTGGGGGAGGTCTGTGAGAAAGAGAGAGGCAGAGAGATAGGGTAAGGAAGGAGACAAAGAGTAACAAGATTTCTGCTTTCTCCTTGTGGCTGATCTTCATTTAAACCAAACACTTGTCATGTTCAGGGGAAGTTTTATAAATTTTTAATGATATTGGGTACAACTGGTGCTTTGAAATTTGCTGTACTTTAATTTTTTCTTCGTTAGCAAAGGTTCACTAATGCATTGAAGTGCTAAGAGCGTATCCTAGGGATGCCACGATAATTGTGTTGTTAATAATATTGTGGCACTAGTAATGTTCTCCTGGTAATCAAGGCATGAGATTTTTTTTTAATATATTCAGTTATTACACTGCATCTCGTACAAATCATGTCAATTACAATTGCCAGCCTGTGACAGTTAAAATAATTGTATACGTTTTCTAGAATTTTCCATTGGCTTGGCTAATCAAGCTAAAAAAAAAATCAACACATTATTTGCATTAATTTTATTTCTAGTCTATTCCCACTCCTAAATCATTTGTCCATCTACTTCAAAAGGCAGAACAGTAAGTATTTTAATAATAAATATACGCACACATTCACACCAACCTAATTTAAGAATACTTCTATAGGTCTAGCAAGACGGAATCATCCGGTAGGGGATGTTTTGTGTGACTGTGTTTACGACTTCCAGTGGTCTGCATGCATGCTGATATTGAGTTCACATTGCACACACTTGGGATATGTGGAGTCTATGTTTATAGAGACAAACCTTGTAAGAACATTCACTTTAGCATTTTCTATTTCTGTATGCAGTCCGTAGTTCTGTCTAGGTCAGGGAAATTACATGATTTTGGTCTTTCCTTTTTGGCTTCACTGAACTAGCTCAATATTCCTCTGCACCAGGAAATGATGTATGTAATACTTTGCAGAACGGCACTGCAAATTTGCAGCTCAAACACTAGTCTTCCACTTCTATGAGCTCTGCCTCCTGACCGGCGCTGAAGCTTTCTTTATTTGGAACTAAAATAGCTAAACACTCAGAAAGTACTGAACATGTGAGACTGGCTGCACACGGAGTCCCCTGCAGTGTCTCAGCAAATTCCCCCAAAGGCTGGCCTCTCTCTCTGTCACCCAGAAGTCCCTCCCTGTCACTGCCAAGAATGGGGAGGGGTTCTGGGGACACGGAGGCGGTTTTGAATGAGGACCCAGGATGCACAGGAGAGTGGGAGGAGGGGCTGGGAGGCTGGCGGGGGAGCCCTTTGATGCACACCGCACACGGGGACAGTGGGTCAGGGGTGGGGTTAGGTGTGTGCCTGAGGACGGCTCTCGGGCAGACTCCGAAGAGTGAGTCAGCCTGGCCTGTTCCATCTGTGGGGAAAAAAAGGGTCAGGAAGTGTGTGGGAGGAGAGTAATGTCACAAGGGGCCCTCCAACAAGGAAGAATGGCATCTTTTGCAAAGGAACACTGGCAGAAGGATCTGAGGAATGACAGGTGGACAGATAGGATCATTTGAGCCATTTTCGGGCAGCTCGGTGATATTACTTGGAGACTAATAAATAAGATCCTCAATTTCTGAGATCCTCTACAACCGTTCTCTGCACCCTTCCAGACCATGGCTGGGTGTCCAGATTTTGCATGAGGGTCAAGGGCTACAGGTTATGTGGGACAGGGAAACAAAATATTTTTTCCCCTTTTTAATGCAATCATATTCTCTTAAACATGGCTTGAACAAATCATCTCTCCAAACGTAGAATTTATTTCTCAACTTTGCCTGGAGGTACAGCGGAGAGAACAGATTTTTTTCCTCTCTCTGGCCCTTTGAGTCCTGACCAGGCAGAATGGATGGCTTTAGAACTGTACACGGACAGGAAAATCAATGCGTCATACCAGGAGGCTTCAGGGGTTAGGTTCCCATGTCCATGTCAACAAGGCTATTGGTTTTTTTAATGCTCCAAAGTTATCACTTCCCGCCTGCAAGAGCCACTACTGTGACTTGTGTGGTCAAACCTTAACAAAAGAATTTCCCTTTGCCCACCGCTCGGTGGCATGGAATTTAATTACCGCGCAGGAAGAATTTTTCCAAGAATGACAATCGAAAACAGGCAGGCGGGCCCCCAACGGCAGACGTTCCCAAGGCACCTGGCCGGTGTGTTTTGGAGGGGATTGTGATCTTGCTTGGGGCCCGGGCACCTTGTCTGCTGCACCTGTCTCAGCTCTAGGAAATGATGGTGGGGGGTGGTGGGGGGAGCCTGTGGGTCTCTGCCGTCTCCTGGAATGCAGCTTGCAGAGAGTGAGGACGACTGACCGGCCTTCTGTGGGTGGGTCATCTTGGTGTCTGTTGGGATTTGGGATGTAGAGAGTGGGGACCGTGGGCATCTCTCCTGCCTTAAATGCCACTGGTCCGCGAAGGAGGCTTCGATCTGTCAATGGAATTATGTGCCACCAGGTGAAGATCACGTTGTTTCCAATAATACTCGTTGTCATTAGATTTTAAACTGAGCATCCGAAAATGAGGCCTTGGTTAAACCTCTGTCAGTTTCATCAGTCCAATGACTGCATTGGGTTTATTGAGCCTGGAGGAGTCCCGGGACCCCCGACAGCAGCCAGCCTCACATGCAGACCTAGAATTTTTCAGATTCACAGATCCTGCAGCCACCCCGGGTCCCCATCCCTCCCGGATGGTTGCGGATGCAGGACCAGGCCAGCTGGGGCCCCATGCCCTCCTCCAACTGGCCCTTTGATCTGGCTTCCACTGCGGCCGCCCCCTCCCCCACTGCTTTTCCCCAGGCTGTCCTGTCGGTGGTGACACAGTGCTAACGCCACAGTACTGGAGGCCACGGTGAGCATTGCTCACTCGCAGCAGGCGGATGAAAAGGCAGTGCAGATGTAATTTGTTTTCAATGGCTGTTTCAAAAGAATAATTGTGGTGACATTGCGGGATCAATATTATAGATTTTTGTTTTCAAGTACACTGTATGTGTGGCGCTAAGAGGAGGCAGGAAATACAACACTGCAGCCTGAATACAATAAAAATGGATTGAGGTCTGTGGGCTTTTGTCGGCTGCTAGCCATCATGGCTTTGGAACATCATTGGTGGGATTACCGAGTTTGTCCTTTGGGTTGGCATTTCATGGCGAACGTGTGCACATTTCCTGTAGCGTTCGGCCCCGGGCTTCTTTTGGGACCTGTTTCCTGAATTCGTGTAAAGTAACTGGAGATGAATTTCCATAACCCGAGGCTGGGTTTTGCTCGCTACCGAGGGCGGGTGGCCGGGGCCGGTGTGCCCACGTGTGCTGCGGAGGCGGTGTTAGGATCTATGGAAGACGCCGGACTTTTCCCCAAGAAGACGACGTCAGCTTCCCACCCCGGGCAAGAGTCCGATGGCTGCAGCAGAAGCCTGCTTTTTGTGTGGGTCTTCGAACGGACAGGCCTCCTGACCGTGCTGGTGGGTCCCGGGGGGACCTGTGATCACGGGAGCATGTCCCTGGGCTCCCCTTCAGAACGCTGACGGCCGCACCTTCATCCTTGGACGGCACGCTCTTTGGAGAAGCCCTTGGCTCAGGAGGCTTGTCTGAGCCTCATGATAGTCGCTTGAAAATCCCCAAACACCAAAGGAGGTGAGCAGGGCCTCCTGAGTTCAGGCAGGTTTCCTGACTTGGGGTAACCAGACAAAAGGGCAGATCCCAGGGTGAACATCATATGAACCAAGAAATTAGTAATAAAGCTGAATAAATGTAATGAGATGTGAAAGGGAGCATGGTGCCTGGTTTCCCCCTGTCTTTTGTAATTAGCCCTTCAAAGAAATGGAAATCCCGGCAACATACCTTTCTAGTTGCTGGCTTCAGATTGCAAACAAACATGACTTGTTTAGAGGTGAGAGAAAGGGAGCAGGATGCAGAAGGATACCCCGGAGAGGACAGCTGGGACCTCTGGCCTGATCGACTCGTTTGACAGATGGGGAAACTGAGGCACACATATTCCTGGAGCCCCACCTGCTCTTCCAGTGAGATCAGAGAGGCTGCCTTGTCTGACTTCCAACCCAAAGCTTGCCAAAGCCCGTCCATGAACTTGGCTCTTTTGTGGGCTTATTTTATCTGGATAGCGCAATGTCTTTTTTTGTCTTCTTCTTTTTTGAAATTGAGGATAAATATAAGATGGAGAGAGTCCCATAAAAACCCAGTTTTGCATTCTTTTGAAAACTCTGAATATCTAGCAGCACCGGACCCATATCCTGCGTGGCGGCATCTGCCTGGTGCGGGGCCCTGCTGTCTCTTTGGATGGGGTCTCCCCTCCCAGTCCCACTCAACCCAGAGGGCATTGGGGTTCATTGGCCCTGTTGCAGGGGTCCTGCAGCATCCATGGGAGCTGAGACCCATCTGGGAAATTCATTAATTTGGCAGAGTGAATGCCAGGGCACATTTCCCTCTGAGTTGGGATTTCCTCAGTTTTTCTAAGAAAGAATTGCATTAGTAAATATGAACTGATTAGTACCCTCTGACCCTCTGTTAGCAATGTATGTATCTCTGGGATACCAACTGCCTAGAAGAAATAAAAAAACAAGAGTCATCTAAAAAAGAGCCAGATGTTTACATTCACACTTCCTGGGGATGTCATTCAATAAGCATTCGCCAAACTCCTTGCTTTGAGTTCAGACTAGAGGGAAGTCCTTCTCTCAAGGAGCTCACAGTCTAACAAGAAAAAATCCAAAAGAACAGAAAAGTACATACTAACTACTTATGGTGTAAAAGTAAACTCAGGTATTATTTACTGAGCACCGACAGTGTACCAGGGCCTGTGATTATCTTTTGAGTCACCAGACAAGGAAAATACCCTCAAAAGACAGATTATAGTGAACAAGGCTATATTTATGTGTTGGGTTTGAATCTTGTTTATGGTGGAATTAGAGTCTTAATTTAATAGATATTTATTGTCAGCTGTGAGTTTGGCATTGTGCTAGGTGCTGGAGCTGTCATCGTGAGCAAAAGAAACATTAATCAGACGATGACAACTAATAAGTCTCAGGAAAGAGGAGTGCGTGGTGCTACGAGCACATGTAACGGCCATCTGATCCAGACAAGGGAAGATCAAGGACTTCCCTGGCGTCAAGTTTGAAGCATGTGACAGAAGACACTTCAGTGCAAAGGAATCAGCATATGCAAAGGCTCTGGGGCAAGAGAAAGCATGCCATAACTCAGGAAGCCAAGGATGGCCAGTGCAGGTGGGACAGAGGGAGCAGAAAGGACAGGTGTATGAAGAGGAACTGCAGAAAAGAATTGGTGGGTCCCAGACCAAGCAGGATTTTGTGGTCCAGGGTGAGACATTTGGTCTTTGTCCTCGGTGAAGAGGAAATGAGGAGAGCTTAGGCGTGTGTGTATACATGTAGAAATGCAACCAGGTCTGTCTTTTAAAATAAGATTGATCTTAAGCTGGGTTTTCCCGGAAGCATATTTTGAGATTCTGAGATTTTCTTGTAGATACTTCACTGGGGGAATCTCTTAGGAACAACATCTGTGAAGAGTAAGGAGAGTAAGGTTGGGTAGAGGGAGAAGTTAAGCCATAACAGAGCTGCAAGAGAGGCCACAGCAAATCTTCTGGAGCATTCTGGAGCTGGAGTGGCTCTGTAGGAATGTCCTTGTACCACTTACTCCTAACTCACCAACCAGCCATTGGATGTAAGCTGCCTCTGGAAAAGGGGTGTGATCTTGGATAAGCCTTGGGTAAGTACCATCATCTGAGGACAGCTTCCAGAGGGGAACTCGGATGAGAGCTCTCAGCCACGAATATGCTCAGGAGTTAGTAAATCACGCGCAGACAGCCACAGTTCATGCTTTGCACAATGCAGATTAACTTGTTTCGTATAATACGTTTTGTAAACAGCTCTTCCAGGATCCTGGTTGTTCTCTTTTCCAGGGGAGACTTACAAGAGGACAGTTAGTGGGACCAGCCACAATCCCCACCACTGAAGCTGCTCTTTGGCCACTTCCGTTACTCATCATTTCTGTCTTCTACTACACATTCTTCTTTTTTTTTTTTTTTTAAAGATTTTATTTATTTATTTGACACACAGAGAGAGAGAGGTCACAAGTAGGCAGAGAGGCAGGCAGAGAGAGAGGAGGAAGCAGGCTCCCCGCTGAGCAGAGAGCCCAATGTAGGGCTCGACCCCAGGACCCTGGGATCATGACCTGAGCTGAAGGCAGAGGCTTTAACCCACTGATCCACCCAGGCGCCCCCAACTACACATTATTCTTATCCTTAGCTAGCAGTTCTATTAGTCTGAGCAACTCACCTGGTGTAATGATCATCTCTAAAGGGAATGGCCCTCTGGTCACCATGCCCTTTTCCAGCCACAGGTGATGCATTCATCTGTCTGTTTCCAAAATAGGGCTCTGGTGACAAGAGAGGTTCTCTGGAACAGCTGGCTGCCTGCATTTATAACAATCCTATCTCCTCCTTTCCTTTCTTGCTAGACTTTTCGCATAGGAACTCCAAATGAACAGGTAACAATGATAGAGTGTATGCAGCAAGAAATTATACACCATATGAACAACAACTGAAGTGTACTCCTGGGCCCTGGCAGAGACAAAGTGCTTCCCCATGGAATATTAAGTTACCATGCAGGCAGAGCTGGTGGACATACCCAGACCTAGATCCGGCCAAGATTCCATCTTTCACCTGGACCCCATGTATGCAAGGTCAGGTCATTTTGCTAGGAAGCAGAGAGGGTGATTGTAGAGAAAGGGTGAGGACATTGAGTGGTAGGGGCTGACTCTGATTTGGGTCCCCATCTGAGAAGGCTGGAGGAAGGTTTGGTGAAGTAGCTTGGGTGGGACATGTTAATGGTGTTAAACAGTACAAGGGCGTGGTATTTAGTTAGAGTGAGTCACAAGGTAGGTAAGTTATTCTTTTTCAGTTCAACATGTCTGAATATTTGTTTGTTCCAAAATGGACAGGTTGAAGCCTCTTGGGTGGGAGTTGAGAGAAGAATAAGTTTTACCTACAAAGATGGCACGGCAAGTGGTTGATTTTTGTAGCATTGTCTTCCCCCAGCTCTGGAATAGGACTTGTACCCTTATTCCGAGACAAGAAATATTGGGACAACTTCCTGCAGAGGAACTAATGAGCTTAGCCTGTTTCACTAGCCAGGTCCCCACCTTGGAGATGATGTGCCCACCTTCTGGGTCTTAAACCCACATGTGACTCTGTGAGCTGGGAATTCAGGAGAGCCACCCAGATTGCTCCAGTCTAAACAATAAGGAAAAGGGCTCACCTTCTGGTTCTGAAAATTTTAATTTATGTGTAGTAGAAGATGATTTCTAGAGTTTAAATGGACTAAATATTGAACTTTCTTGGTCCAGACTATCCCTTCTAAACTTGGCATGTCCTCTCTGCTATCTTTAGTTACTGGGCTTAGCTTAGGGTAAAGACCCACCTCCCTGGAACTCATTTATCTTGTGCTGGAGATCAAAAGGGAGAATAACCTCGGAACTCAGGGCTTTCCGGTCAATAATTTTTCTTTTATTTGGGCAAGACATCATAAGACTGTGTATTAGTTTCCTATCGCTACTCTGCCAGATCACCATGAACCCAGTGGCTAACCAATACGAATGCATTATCTTGCAGTTCTGGTGGTCAGAAGCCTGACACAGGTCTCGTTGGACTGAAATCAAGGCATTCCTTTTGGAGGCTGGAGGGAAGGATTCGTTCCCTTGCATTTTTCTAGCTTCTAGGGGCGGCCCTTACGCTCTGGTTCATGGCAGCAAAGTCGCCTCTCTATGACACTGTTTTCTCCTTCATGTCTTTTTCTCTGACCAAAGCCAGGAAAGGTTTCCTTTTTTTTTTTTTTTTTTTTTCTTTTTTCCCTTAAGACTTGAAGTGTTAGTTTGGGCCCACCAGGATAATCCAGGATAATCTCCCCACCTTCAGGATTTGTATCCTTAAGCCCATCTGCAAAGTGCCTTTGCCATGTAAGGGTAGTGTGTTCCGAGGCTGTGGGCTTTGCATGTGGACATTTTTGGAGGTCATTATTCTGTCTACTAGAAACCGTAACATTTAAGAAGGAATCTTAGATTCTAATCTCTGACCTCCCGCTGGCTTGGAATTCCTTCTGAAGCATTCCTTTTAGCTGTGCCTCACCCCTCCCAGTTAGAGAGAGCTCACTGCTGCTCAGAGGAGTGGGCTCTCTTCCCTCTTCCCTTCAACAGCTCCTTAGGCTGTTTGTTGGTTTGTTTCAATCAGGCTTACCTCTGGAATTTTGTAGAATGAGGTCAGTAGAGGGCTGCCCCCCAGGACTTGTGACTGGCTGCCCAGAGCCGCATCACAAGCCATGGTGTGTGTGCAAACAGGTTCTGGGTGTGATTTTGCTTTCCTCTCTCCAGACACAGAATGAATGCAGGAGATGTCTTTTGGCTGTGAGCATCAGCCTCAAGGAGCCTCTTTGTCTCGTGAGAGCCTGGGAGTTGACAGGGTCCTGTTCACATGGCCCATCCATTTATTTACTCACAAATGTTTAACGAGCCAATGCCCCGTGCTCAGCATTGTTCTGGATACTGAGAATGAGCTGTGAACAAGGCCAAGTCCTTTCTCTCCTGTGGCTTGCATCGTGATGTTGAGGGTGGGATGAGAAATTATAAACGATTAAGTCCATATTGTCCTGTCTTAGGGAAACAGACGCTAAGAAGAAAAAATACAGCAGACGAAGGGGAAGGGTAGAGGTTGATGGGGCTGTTCTGAGGACGTGATCAGGAAGCCCTTTCTGGGGAGGAGGAGTTGAACAAAGTAGCGAATGGAGTCAGTGAATCTAGAACTAGGAAGACTTGTGGAGTGACATTCTGAGACTTTAATCAAGGCCTGTTTCCACCCCTCGTGTCCCTTACATTGCCATGCCCCCCAACCCCGTCCTCCCTCCAGCTCAGGACCTGTGTCATCCAGACATCCTGCTTCCAGAAAAGGTTGTCAGGGCAGAACGCAAGGACAAGGAAAGCAATACTTTAAAAAAGTTTCAAAATGGGTTTTAAAACTCATGGCAAAGTTTTTGCTCTGTCGGAGCCAGGCTCTGTGGACAACAGAGCCCTTAGGACCTCGGGGTCTGAAGTTTATGTCATAAACGGTCAGTGTGGAAGGACAGGCAAGCAGCAGGTCGCCTGGGTTCCAGACGAACATTCCATGGGTTGTGTGGGAGGGTAGGGAGGATCCGGGAGGGGTTGGTATGTCCCCTACAGTCCACGACAATGACGCATTGGGATTTCTAGCTACAGTTCTGGGTGGAACTGAGAAAGAAAATCTCTTGCTGAAGGCGATGTAGCTAGTACATTGAGTAGGTGAGACACTGGGTTGTCCTCTTGGCACTAAGTCTCTGAGCCCAGATTCGAGTACCTTAATTTACTTCATTGGTATTCATAAAGTGCTTTGTTCCCAACCTTGACTCCTAAGGACCCCATGCACCCCCAGTGCCCTAAGAGAGACATCAGGATTGATTTGAGCCAATGGAGTCTAGTGAACAGTCCAAGGATGGACTGGCGTCATTTGTAAGTTCATCGTCTTGTAAATACTTCAGAGACATTTCCTTTGGGCTGGTTAATTTTAAAAACCAAGGTGCTCATTGAATAGGAAATACCGGAATAATTCCAAGTTGGTACGATCCCCCCTGCTCTAGCCCAGGAACCAAAGAATGGTGGCTGAGGGCCCAGGGCACCCCTTCCTGATCCCTCTTGTGTCCCTGCCTCTCTCAGTCTCTCCTTGGGTGCGAGGAGAGCTCGGCCGGGAGCAGACTGAGCCAACCTTGGGGCGAGCGCTCGAGAACCAGCCTCGAGGTCAGGGCCGTGCAAGACTTTGCTTCCCAGGACAAGTTTCTAATACGAGCAGCCGGCAAAGGCTGGGAAAGGCTTTGGCTGCCCTGACTAATAAGGACCGAATCCCAGCGTGGCTGTCATAGCAGATGGAAAAGCTGCAACCCCCCCATTAAGCCAGAATTCGGGCAAATATCTTGACGCAGAAAAACTGCGGTGTGCACCCTGGTAGAAATTATACTTTTATGGTTATTTTTACATCCAAACATTACTCTTGGAGTGCCGTCATATTTTATGAAAACTTTTATTAACATCTCAAAATGACCTTACCCTCATGGTGAGGCTATCAGTCCCGGGAGCCACAACCTATTTAAAACATTTTCATCTTTACAAACACAATAAAGTAAGCTGTCTTCAACGTAGATTTGTAGATCTCATTAGAGATACTTTTTAAAAAGGTAGTGTGTCTCTGGGGAACGTAATGACAGGTTGTAATCTTTGCATGCAAAGTTTTCAGACACGAACACTCTGTTGCAAAGGGATTGTTTCCTCTCTGGGCCGCGGGTGTGACCGGATCTGCTTTATAATAGCTCGGGTATAGAGTGGGGATGGCGAGGGCTCTGGCTGCCCAGGCAAGGCAAGGAGCGTTGAGTGCGGTGGTGCTGGCGGTCCCCACAGGGGAGCCCCAGCCTCGGCTTGGCCCTCTGAGCTGGGGACCCTGGGGGTGCCAGGGAGCTCAGGCAGAGACCAAAGACAAACGAAGCCTCTCCTTTGATTAAAGCCTGCTTGGTTTTCTCGGTTGTAAATGAGGCTTCCCCCTTGGGTAGTGACTGGCTTAGGTGGCAGTCGAGGGGGTAATTTTTCAGAAATGCTGCCTCCAGCGGGCCAGTGTTCTAGAGGCTGCCCTGCTTAAATGGTCTTTTTATGCAGCAAGATAATGGCAGCTCGCACACTGCTAAATCAGGCCTATTTTCTGAGGAATGGTTGCATTCGGCGCGCTTCTAATTTGTCAGAAGAAATGCAGACCATCTCTCCAGGAGTCTGCTGAAGAGGACATCATTTCTCTGCGAGCTCTGCCTTGGGTCAATGTGCGGCTCGCCTAGCATGCCATCCCCTGTTGCTTCTACCTCCCGGGGACACCCTGATTTATTAGGATTAAACAAGCCATGTCCTCCTCCTGACTCAATCCACAGGATGAACATTCCCTCTCTTCCCCCTGTTCTCTTGCCCCTTCCCTCCAGAGCCACAAGACAAGCGAAGGGTCATTTTTACAAATGCTCCCCAGGTCTTGTGGGAAATGGTGCCAAGGAAGTGCCAGTCTGCTGGGGCTGTGCTTGGGGCTTAGGGGTACAACTGGTCTGCAAGGAGGGCCAGGCCACCGGGCAGTGGGCTCCGGGAGGGCTGTACATCTGGTTTTCTAACCGTGAGATGACAATGAGACCACAGGCCTTCACAGGCTGGAGAGATGAAGCCAGAGCCGTTGGTAATTGAATACAATTATTTTCTTCAGTGTCCGACTGGGGAGCAGATCCCAAGGGAATCACATTGCTGATGCCCCCGAATGCTTATCTTGTAACCACATTAATTGCATTTCCATTTGTGCTCCCATGAAGCTCACTTACTGAGGCACCGCTCTGGCTTGGCGTCAATGGTAAAGCGTTCTGTCTGGCATGCATTTATTACATTGTTATTGTTGTCATTCTATAAGTCATGTGGTGAGGTCTGATTCCCAGCTGGGGTCCCCTCCCTGTCATTTCACCTCCTTGTGACGGCCTTGAGCCCCCAGATGCCCCCTTTAGCCGCAGAGCACGAGGGGGGTTCATGGTGTGTCTCCCCTGCAGACCGCACAGGTGGGATCCTGCTCTGTCGCACCCAAATGACTTAACTCTGCTGTGGGACCACAGTGGAACCCTCCCACGGGGCAGTGGTGAGGATTCAATGAGCTGACACATGTCCGACCCCGAGGACGGTGCTTGGCAGATGGTAAACCCACGAGAAGCAGCATCTGCCCCATTACTGTTGTTTCCCGGACGCTTTCTGACCCCATCGACTTCTCTGTCCCGGCGGTCCTGCCTTGCTGTTCTGCCTGTAGCAGGCTTCCCTCTGTGGAGGCCCCTCGATCTTTCGCCATCACCTGGGCTATCTTACAGCGGTCCCTGTGCACGAAGCCCCCAGCCATGGGAGTGGGTCAGGTGAGAACCATGGAGGTGGGACTTGGGTCTGGAGAAGTCCCTGCCTCCCCATCATCAGAAGGCATGCTGTGTCCCTGCAAGCCTGCTCTCCATTCTGCCCGGGGTAGAGCTGCTGGCCTTTGCCCTCAAGGCAGATTTGGGTCTGCAGCCTCTGTCCCAGGCCCTGGTGCACGGAGCAGCCCAGCGCTCCGAGGGCGGGGCCTGCTAGTCTGCAGGCTGCGGAGTTCGGAGTTCTGAGACTCACATCCCCCTTGATCTCTCCATTTGAATGATGATGCCTTACGTCTTCTTGAGTCTGTGTCCAACTTCGCTGTTTCCCCAGTTCATCCATCCACGTATCATTGGCTTATCCGACCTATGAGTCCCTTTCAAGGGCCTGCTGTGAGTGTAAAGATTCGGGGGGCACTACGTGCCTGTTTTCCATTGTTTTAGGTGGAGGATGGCAAAGAACAAGGACTTGTTCATTTAAGTCTCTCTCCCTCTGACTTTCTTCATTTTGGCTAAATAATGAGTTTGGCGGAGGCTTCAGCCTTGTTGGCAAGGTTTAGTCCAGTTAAAGAACAAGGGCGTGCGGCCCAATGCCTAGGTTAAGTTGATGAGAGAGAATATTGGAAAAGAGCCCCCCCCCCATCTTTTTATTTGCCTAAAAGCTTTTCCAGTGGAGAAGCTGGATTGAAAGTTTTTGACTTGGTTTTCTGGTCCAGCAGCTGGAACTGTTGGCTCTTCTCAACCCAGACTCATTTTTAGCTCCTGCATTCCGGAAGCTTCTCCAGCATATCAGCCCCAATGCTGCCCAGGCATAGGGTGGTCAGAACAGCTCTGTCATGGGCTTGGAGACAAAGATTGGTCCTTGTCCCCAGTTGTGTGAGCGCAGAAACCATGTTTTTGGCACAGAAGGCAAGAGGCTGTCATTGCTCACATCAGAAAGACCAGAGACACCTTTCTTGGGAAGAGAACTGACAAATGGTCCCTGGTAAGGGGAGGGACATCCTTGGGAAGCCAAAGGATGCAAGGCACAAGTTTACATTGATCACAACCCTTACGACGCTCCCCGAACTATGCTGTCTAGGAAACCATTTAAACTGGTGAGCAAAGAATACAGCATTTGACAATGGTTGTTTTGTTTTAAGACACATGCATTAAAAATACATCTGAAATCCAGGACACAAAGAATCCAAATAATGTTATTAAATTTCTTGTTGAAGAAGGTCCCTGGGGACAGCTGGCTCTGCTCTTTTGAAAAAATAAAACAAAACCCAAAAAACAAAACAAAAAAACAACTTGCAGAACTCAACTTGTTGCATGAACAAAGCATCTTCATTTCCTTCTGCTTCTCTCTCTCTCTCTCTCTCTCTCTTTTTTTTTTTTTTTTTGCTTTTTCCACTTTCCTATTTCTCCTGAGGAGACAAACAAATCTCCAAGGGACTATTAAGCTGCAAATACACCGGAGCCAAAAATAGAAGATGCGGCCTTATAAACATTTTGCATATTTTGGTGTAATTTGTTGAAAATAGTACAAAATATGCTCACAGTTGGCATCTAGAATGCAAATATTAGGAATCCGGTCCCCTGTTACATTATGGTTTTTCAGCAGTATGGTGCGGGCTCGTCCAATAGCTACTGTGTGGCTTTGTAGTTTGTTGGAGGGTGAATAATAGTGGCGACTTGTTCGTACAGTCTATGAGCGAGATACATGTTGCCAAGTGATATGAGAGGTTCCAAGGGACAGAAGCCGAGAGTGGAACTTAGGGAAAACCGGATACAGATATTTGTAACATCACTGATGCTGTTTGTTTTCCCGTGCTATTTCCTTAGAATAAAACCCCAGGGCGGGGATCCAAGTGTGCAGGGGGGCTGGCAGACACATGACCCTCTTCTTCCGTGTTCCAGAACACAGGGGTTAAGTGGCAGGGCTTTCGGGAAGGAAACCTGCCGTTGGTGTGCGAGCCGGTGGAAGCCTCTCCCTACCCAGGGCTTAAATGAGGCTGACTGGTTTTACGGCTGCCAGTAAATCCGTCTTCCCTCTCCTCTGACAGGTGAGAAAGCCGTCCCGCTTTGCATGGGGGCTCCCACTGCACATCTGGCACCCACCTCACAGGTGAACCTTCCCGCTCCTAAATGATGACTGGTAAGAAAAACAAGATGTCTTTCTTGGTTATAAATTTAACTCTTCTATGATTAGTCTGGGCAATTAGGACACCCCTGGGGTTGAGTCTATGGCTGAGGCACAAGCTGGAAGTCTGATTAGCTCAGGTCTCTTGATGCTTGTTCCTGGTAGTAAACGCCTGGCACATATAGTATTGATTTTCATTTAGATATCTTAATGTTTCCAGACAATCCCGGCAGATGTGGGCTGAACTCAGATCTGCGGGAGCGCCGGTCTGCAATCTGCAAACATTTTTCTTGCCACTTTGTTTCATTTTTCCTAAACTTAACTGATTTGGAATCGGGAGATATAAATGAAAAATGCCGAGTTGCCCTATCAATCACGGCATGCACAAACATGGCCACTGCCCTTTCCTAACATCCTATTACCACCGGGTAGTTGGCTAGTCAAACAGGAATAAAAATTACACTGCAAACATCATAAGTTAGGCTTGATTTGTTGAGCAAGTAGCCTGACAATTCGGTAAGAGTTATATACCTCAGCTTCGCTGAAAATCAGGCTTGTTATGGCTCTGGTACGTCTATAAAGATTGTTCATTTCATATAAAACAGCTACCTGCACTGAACGCCCTGGAAGGAAGAATGATGCTGGTTATAAATATAGAGGAAAATCTATTTGTCTGCCCCTTCATGCTGTTAGCGAGTCACATGGAACGGCCCTTTGGTGTTTGTTGGCAGTAGGGGGAGTCTCTGCCAGCCTGGCCCGGATTGAAGTGTCTCATCTCTCTTTGTCATATGAGATAAAGCAGTGAAGTGTGACCGGTGCCACCGCCTTGCTCTCTGCCCACCAGGGGGACGCTAATGATGGTGAAAAACTAGACGGCGTTGCATTGAAACCGAATGTGAGGGGAAGGCTGTCTGTTGGCCGGCCAGGCTGGATAACAGTTAACGTCAGAAAAGATAAATAGAAATTATTAGAATGGGTTTGGAAGGGATATTTTATAGGGCAGGGTTGTGTTCGTTTAAAGATACATTATTGGACTGTTATATCTGATTTCAAGCTGCTGGGTAATTAAAATGATTAACATCCCTTACTCATAGGGTTCAATTCATTAAAGTTTTAAGCACCCATTGTGCTCAGAACGGAAGGATAGGACATCCGTGTTGACTCGCACCAGGGATCCCTCAAGCCAGCCCCATGCTTATTTTCCCGGATCTCTCAAGCCACTAGGTCCATTTCTCGGCTGTGGGAGCATCTTGGGGAGAAAGAATCGGTGAATGCTCACCCCTCGGGCTCTTGCTCTGAGAGGAGGAAGGGAGAGAAACCAGAGAAGCTGGAAAATCCTACTAAGGGTGCTCTTCTCCCACATACCAGCTCCTTCCAGCAGCTGGTGTTGGGAACCGGTGCTTTTGGGGTTCATCAGTGGTGCCCCAAGCAGTGCCCCAAGCGGTGCCCCACGTCTAGACCTCAGGTCCACAGCGTCCACAGAGGGGCTGAGCTGGGCGGCTGCATGGGGTGAATGTCATGTATTGACATGTAAGTGTCAATTTAAATGCACCAAAAATACTGTTTCTGGTCTTCTAGTTCTTATTTTTGCATTTATAAAGTATCCAGCAGTGTGTTGGTGGAAAATTAAGACCAGTCATGTGACAGCAGAATAAAAATGGCCTGGTCTTTAGGGCCCACTCATTTTTTGCCACCTTGCTCCCCAGCGTTCAGGGAGAGACAATGACATAACCCTTGTTACTAGTCTCCGATGTAAACCTTAACCAGCAGTGGCAGTGATTTACAAGACCGCTTGAGACACAAACTTATATTTTAAGGCAAAGATATGGCTTGGAATTTATCACCCTTTGGCAGATTCTGGGGTAAGTCAATACCAGCACTGCCCAGCTGTGTGACCTTGAGCAAGACAGTTAACCTCTCTGAGCCTCAGTGTCTTTATCTGTAGGATGGAGATAAATATATCTTCTTTATAGGCTTGTAAGGATTAGAAAGTGTTGTAAGTAAGTGCCTAGTATAATGCTTGGCCCAGAACAGGTGCTTAATGCATGATAACTGATATTCTTCACATCCATTATGATGTGAATAACAGTATTATTATTTTATGCATGTCTGAATGTTGTAGATACTGACAACCCAAGGAGATGCAAAACAGAGCAAGGTGTTCCTAGCCAGGGGCCTCAGGATGGGGCCCATGTGTGGTGAGCTGTCATTTTCTTAGCTGGTTAAGAGTTCCCCAGCCGTCTCTTTGCCCGGATCACTCGTTGACTTGGGCACTTCTGGAGAAATGAGATACAGTCTATACTTCATTTAATTGACGTCCAAAAGTGCACACGTGTCTCCAAGAGAGAGACAGAGAGACAGAGAGAGACAGAGTGACATCATAAACATTGCTGCAGAAGTGGATTTCAGGTCACTGTGCAGGGAGACTGGCTGAGAAAGAGGTACCAGGAGTATGAAGTGGGTCCTCCCTTTATTTTGGGGTCCCAATCACAGTTGCCATGACTCACTCTCCCATGACTCTGCTCTCCCTAGAGTGGGTACTGAAGGCCACTGTCAGCTCACCCGTGACCAAACGTTCCCCGCCTTCCTCCCTGCATGGTGGCCGCAAGGAAAGAGGTCTCCACCCACTTGGCAGAAAGATGCCACGTTCATGATGCAACCATCTTGTTTTCAGGGAGGATGGCCATACACCAGTAACTGGCCCAGGTCAGTCACGGCTCATGCTGGTTCCCCTGGTGTAATAACACCTCTTTTAATCTGCAAAGTGGCCTTGTTGGTGTGGTAAGTTATATAATCACTCTAGGCCAGCAGGATGTTTAGAGCAAGAGGCATTTGAGATGCTGCCCCAAGGTATTTGGAAGGCCTACAAAGCTATAGACCCAGAGTAATGAAACAAGGAGTCCATCCCAAGGTCATCCATGTGAAGGCAAGGGCATGATCAGCAAGTTGCTCAGAGGGCAGCAACAGTGATGCGTTTGCTTCTGGGTGTGGAATCTATGCTTATCACAAGGAAAAAAGGAATGTTGCATACAAAATGTCATTTTAAGTGTTTATGACAAGAGTGTATTTTTGGAGAAAAGCTCATTTTAACCCTTGAGACCAAATTATTGGTAAAGTTTTTTTGAAAAGTCAAGGCTCCCATCCATTTCGTGACTTGTTACTCTAGTGGTTCTGTTCTGAAATTCTTCACAGTAGGCTTTGGTGAATGTCGGATCAAAGTCTATTGTTACTGTATCAGAATAACTGTCTTCATTTGGACTTGGTGGGAGTCTGAAAGAGTATAAGAAATTAAGAAGAAGGGAGCATAAATAAATAATGATTTTCTTTCGCCCTTTGGAGGCATGCTTCTTTTGTTTGTTGGTTTTGTTTTTCGTTTTGGGAAAAATACGGCTGTCCCATATTGATGTCGTTCTAATAAAAATCGCAGAGTCTCATATGTTGTGCTTCCAAAATTAGGTTTCCAAATCGAGACACAGTTGGGCCAAGACTGCATGGGTGGCTGGCCACGAGGAGGTTTGTTACCAGCAGAATGAAGAATAGTTTCCCACGATATGTTAATTCTACCTCTCTTTAGACGCCTTTCCCCCCAGTTTCTATTGGAGCTACTTGTGGGTTGCAGGGTCCTTTCCCGTTTTGTGCTATCTTCCCTGGTTCCCTGAGTATCAGGGGGTGCGAACTGGTGCCCCCCCGGTCAGTTTCAATCAAAAACCACATTTGGTTGTCCACCACACAAACGCACGCATGCGCGCACGTGCAGGCACACATTTAAATGGAATGAGCTGCCTGAATTTAAAAAAAGACTTCAGATCAAGCTAGAAATCTGTCTTTTTAGGAAAAGAAGAAGAAAGGAGGAGGAGATAGTAGAGCTGGACCTGTGTTTCTGCAGAGCAACTGTCAGGTACCATGGCCACAACTGCCTTCTTTAAAGAGGAATGTACTCTCCCTTTGGCCATGGCCCCACCTCTTCCTCCTTATACCAGGGCAGCTGCTGCTGTTTTTCTTCCCTGCCCCGGCCCTACAGGTTCCATGGATTTAAAACCCTTTCTATACACAGTAGGTGCTTAATGAATGCTTAACAAATGAATGAGCACACTAATGCACAAATGAACGAATGCAAGAACAACGGGGCCCCCTGCTGGGTGCCGGCGTTCCCTAGTGTTAGGTAAGGGTGCCGGCGTCCCACCACTCAGGAGGCAATACAGGTAACACCAGCCTGGGACTTCATATTGGGATGATCAGTGTACGTGGTGGGATGCGTCTGTCTGAGCCTTACCTGAATCCTTCAATCAGTACCACTGGGCACCAAAAAGGGAGTGAAGATGGCCCAGGCTAACCCTTCCCACCTACAGAACAGGACACCGGGTGAGTTATATCATGTGCTGTTCCCTGACTCAACACAACGTCACTGAGTGCAGAGGACACAGAGGTTACTGGTAGATACTGCGGTGCAGAGATGCAGAGAAATGTAGCGGAAGCTGGTGGGCAAGTTAAGACATGTGATTACTCTAAACAATGAGAGTGGTAGAATCGGCTGTTATGTCTTCCTTTGCCCATTCACATGCGTTCTTCCCCTTCCACCCTATTCTGAACCTCAGGAGGCTGGTGTGTGTGCATTACATCAAGGGGTCTTCTGTCATCTGGATTCTGGTTGGGTTCTGACAAAGGGGAGCCCTGGCTGAAGGTTGGAGGGGAGGGCTGGCAGGGAAATGGAGGTCAAAGTATTTAGGCTGCTGGGTCCCTCCTCCTGTGGATGCTCCCTTGACTGAAGATCTCAGCCATTCTCAAGACACTGCAGGACTCTCTCTTTCCAGGCACAGAAACCTCCCCTTTTCCCATTCCTTTAGGTCTAGACACTGGTTCCTACACTGTCTCTTGAGGCTTCTCTACAGCTACTTCCTACTTTGTGATTTGCTTCTTTGTAAATAAATCTTCCTTAGAGCGTCCTCAGTGGAGTGTGCCCACTGCTCTGTGATGGGACCCTGACTGAGAGACAGTCACAGGGGAGGTGGGGAGGTAAAATGCGTATGAACCATCTGAGGAAGAAGAGGGGATGGAATGAGAGAAAGAGCATTCCACTCAGAGGAGGCAGTATGGTGCCTAGACATGGGGCAGGGCCAGGGAGAATGGAAGCATGGAGTTTTCTCCAAGAATAAAGAGAATGAGCAAAGTGATGGGGATTATGATTGGAAAGTCAGGCTGGGCTTGTTCTTGGAGGGACTGGTTTCTAAGTTAAGGACACTGTTCACTACGAGTTGGGGAGGCCCAGAAGGTTTTTGATCAGGGAGATGAAATGACTGGAGCTCACATTTTTGATAGAGATATAAGAAACAGAAATCTCTAAATGTGCATTTGGCATGAGGTTTTCCATGGAAATAGCCAAAAGAATGTAAATATAGGGGAAAATCTGTGTTCATACTGGAAACCAGGGAAGGCAGCCAGCCATATCACAACATTCTGAGAAAATTTCTGTGAAATATACAGCCAAGAACACCAGTCCAAGGGGAGGACTTGTCCCTACACCTGCTACGTGCAAATGAGCACTTTACCTGGAAGGAGTTTAGGAGGATCCAATAGGGAATCTTTTAACAGAGAGGGTGCCATGGGGCGGAGAGGCAGGGAGTCTGGGGCCAATCTGGGTTCCCAGCAGTGGAGAGAACAAGAGAAGAAGCTCATACTTGGATACTGGTTTGACCACTTATTATCCATGGGGTTGGCTAAGTTATGTATCTAATTTGGTGTCTTAGTTTCATCATTCCTAAAATGGAGTTAGTCATCATCCCAGCCTAAGAGGTTTGATCTGAAGACTGATGGATGTGATCCTTGTAGAGCATGTAGAACAGAAGTTGCCCCAGGGCAAGAACTCAACAAATGCTGGGTGGGGTTGATCCTGTCTGTGTTCTGCACCTGTGCCAAGACCAAGAATCCCATCCTAGACTATACTCCCAAATCCATGAGTGAAAAGTCAGTTTCTTATGAAAAGATCAGCAGGTGAGAATGTTTGAAAGGATGGTCGGGAAACAAAACCAGGAGATATGGTCCAGGAGATTCAAATCACATATGACAGGAATTCCAGAAGGAAATTTCATGGAGACAATGAAAGGAAACAGTCTTTGAGTTCAATAAAAGCTTAAGATTTCAGATGAAAACATCCACTGGAGTACCACTCATAATTAATGAGTAGAGTCCCATGGAAACAACATCTCAAGACATTTTTGAATTTCAAGGGTAGACAAAATAAGTTTGGAAGCAGTAGGAAGGAAGAAGGGGAAGTCGAGCTGCTATTTGAATTTTCTCCTGCCAGAGAAGATGACGGGAACTCGAAAGTGATGTTTACAGAGATTTGGAGAAAGATGGTTGGGCCTCCATCATGATACATGAGTGAGCAAGCAGACAAATCTATAAGATGGAGAGTTTGTCCCAATCCATGCACCAACCATCCTCATGAAAAGGGGCCATTTCTAGATTGGAAGTAATTCAAAGAAATAACCATTGGAATTACATCTAGTTGGGACAAGTGAAGGGAAATTGAGAATATTTGAGTATAGTCTGGGTACTATGTGACATTACAGTTCAAGGCTATGAAAAGGTGGACATTTATTTATGGAATCAAAGCATGTTACCAAGCAGTGTATACAGCAGGGTCTAACTTGAACAAACAGACGTATGCACATATGTGTATAGAAAAAGACCTAGGAGGTTTTGGTCTAGGGTATTCATGGGAGGAAAATGAAGATTTTATTTTCTTACTTTTACTTACCTAAATTTTCCAATTTTCTACCGTGTATGTATACTGCCTTAGCAATAATAAAAGGTTATTTTTAGTTGACAACACAATTCCGCATTCTCTCAATCTATCATTCCTGAGACAGTCTTGCAGATTTAGAAATACGGGAGTAACTTAGGAAGTATACCACCCATGTGCTCTTCATTAAAAAACCCAAAATTCAAAGAATTGCTCCAGCTGAAAGAAGGGCATATAAATAATAAGGAACTCAAGAAACGGGAAGAAGTAGTGTAAAAGAAATGGCACAGAGCACTGAAAAGGAAACAGTTATTCAGATTAGTTGTTTAAAATGTGGCTACAGGGTTTATGGCAAAGGCAAACGTAAGATTTTTCAGGGGAAATATTTAAGTTCCCTATTATATTAGCTGCAATTGGGAGATGAGAGGCAGAGAAGGTACAGGAAGAAAGAGGACAACAGAATTTATCCTTTTACACAAGGGATAGAAATAGACATTATATCATTTTCAGTATTGGTAGAGAAAAATAAACTCAAACATATTTTTCTCAAAATTTCAGCCCAATCAAGTAGGTGTAAATAGTAAGATACTTAAATTCCCTATCACTAATTATTTAAAAAAGAGCAAACAAAGCTAGGTCCTCAAACAAAAGATAAAAAACAAAACACAAAAATAATCGAGAAACAGTTAAATAAGATGACGGGGAAAAAGATCAGTATTAGACATGACAAAAACCATGAACTGGTTATTCTTTCTCAGAGAATCTCTTGAAGATGTTTCCTAGTCAAATGAGAAGCAAATCAAAATCTGTGAGCCAGAAACAGAGAATATAAGCTATAAATTCTAGAATAAGAATTGAGATCCAGTGAAATATTTAAGTAAGTCAATATAATTGTGGTAAATGTAGCTGTAAAACAGAGGGCAATAAAGCTCAAAGCATAAAATAATTTTTTAAAAAAGATTTTATGTATTTATTTGACACAGAGAGAGAGATCACAAGTAAGCAGAGAGGCAGGCAGAGGGGGTGGGGAAGCAGGCTCCCCGCTGAGCAGAGAGCCCGATGTGGGGCTCGATCCCAGGACCCTGGGATCATGACCTGAGCCAAAAGCAGAGGCTTTAACCCACTGAGCCCCCCAGGAGCCCCAAAACATAAAATAATTTAACAGTTGCTAAAAACTTTAACAATAGTTTGGCACCAAGTATTTCTCATTGTATTAGTAAAATTAGAAAATTAGTAAAATTAGAAAATTAGGGGAATAATATTAATATTCTCATTTTACAAAGAGGTAGTGATAATTATAAACATAAAGGTGGGTATGTTGTCTTTTCATTTCTTTTTTTGGCTTGTTTTAATTATTATTGATGTGCTTACTTATTGAAGTATCACATACGTGCAGAGAAGTGTTCTATGTTCAGCTTGGTAAAGTTTTACAACCACCAAGATCAGTCTGAAGACCACAGCTAGACCCCAGAGGATACCTCCTGCTTCTTTCCAGTTACCGTCATGTCCCCAAGGGTTGTCACTCTCCGGACTTCTACTCCAGATAAATTGAATCATACCACGTGCTTTCTTCCCACTGGCTTCTACTTCTCAGTATTACATTTCTGAGATATACTCAAGTGTGGTTGAGTAAGTGGAGTTTGTCCCTTTTTTTAAGTGGGTAGCATTTTGTTGTGTGAATGATCACAATCTACTTATTGATCATACTGTTGATGGTATTTGAGGAGTTTCCAGTTCTTGACTAGTATGAATGGCGTTGCTGTGGATAATACAATACACGGGTTTTGTTAAAAAGATGTATGAGGGTATGTGATATGGTGAGTTCTGTGAAGTGTGCAAACCTAGCGATTCATAGACCTGTACCCCGGGGCTAATAATACATTATATGTTTATTAAAAAAAAGATGTATGGATTTTAGTTGAGTCTGTATTTAGGAGTGGAATTACTGGGTCAAAGAAAAATACATGTGCTGGTTTATGAGCTATTGCCAAGCCGTTTTCCAAAATGTTTGTACCAGTCTACACCACCAAGAGACGTGCATGAGAATTTCTGTTGTCTTCTATCCATTGGTATTTTCCATCTTTTTTCATTTTAGTCATTCCAATGGCTAGTGCATTGAATAGCACTTTTAACCTGCATTTCATGATGACTAGTTAGATCCCTTTTCATATGTTTAGTGGCCATTTTGAGATCCTCTTTTATGAAGTATCTGTCTGTTTCTGTCTTTGAAACATTTAAAAAAAAAATCTTGTTCTTCTTAATTTGTAGGAGTTCTACGTATATGTTTCAATAAGACCCTGAGATCATGACCTGAGCCGAAGGCAGAGGCTTTAACCCACTGAGCCACCCAGGCGCCTCTATGTTTCAATAAGAGACCTTTGCCGGAGATGGGGTGTGTGTGTGTGTGTGTGTGTGTGTGTGTGTGTGTGTGTGTTGTTTGTGTGTGTATGTTTTCTACCATGCTGTGGTTGGCCTTTTTACTTTTTTTCTGTGGTTTGTTTAAGAATCTTTATGGACACCCCATGCCTATATGATGCTCCAGTACATCTGGAACTGATTTTTGTGTATGGTGTGAGATAGGGGTCAAGATGTATTTTTTCTCATGTGGATATTCAGTTGACCTGGCATCATTGAAAAGACTGCACTATGGAGTCAACTTTTTATAAATTAGGTGACAGAACATTATGTGGTTTTTAGGCTCTTTATTATGGTGAGGTTTTTGGTCTATCCTTGCACTAATATCACACAGTCTTATTATTTAAATTTCAAGGGTAGACAAAATAAGGATATTATAAAGCTCTATAATAAGTCTTTATACCTGGCAGTGTGAGTCCCTCAGCATTGGTTTTCTTTTTTTAAAAAAATATTTTGTTTATTTATTTGACAGAGAGAGAGATCACAAGTAGGCAGAGAGGCAGGGAGGAAAGCAGGCCCCCTGATGAGCAGAGAGCCCGATGCAGGGCTCGATCCCAGGACCCTGAGATCATGACCTGAGCTGAAGGCATAGGCCTTAACCCACTGAGCCACCCAGGTGCCCCAGCATTGCTTTTCTTTACAATTGCTCTGCTCTTCAGATTTTCACAAAAATTTAAGAATCAGCTTGTAAATTCACACACACACACACACCCCATCCTTGGATTTTGATTGGGATTATGGAAAATTTTTAGAGCAATTTGGGAAAATTTGATATTACAAATCATCTTCATTTATTTAGGTCATTTTTTTGTTTGTTTGTTTCTCTTAACGGTATTTTGTAGTTTTCAATATAAAGTCTTACAGATTTCTCTATTTTCCTTTAGATTCATTTCTACATATTTGTTGCTCTTTGATACTAATATAAATGTTAATGATTTTTAAGAATTTATTTTCTGTGTGTCTATTGCTGGTATATAGAAATAAAATTGATTTTTACATATTTTCTGGTATCCAGCACCTTTTGCTGAGTTCTTTATTAATTCTAATTGTCTATATATTCTTTTGGATTTTCTTTGTACATAATCATGTCATCAGAAAACATTAGTATGTTTTTCCTTTCTCATGTAGATGTCTTCTCTTTATTTTTCTTGCTTTATTGCACTGGCTAGAACCTCTGGTAAAATGTTAAATAGAAGGGATGAAATTGTACATCCTTCTCTTATTTCTGATTTCAAGGGGAAATGTTTTCAGCATGTTTTTATTTATATTACCTTATATTTTATCTTTTCCAGCTTTATTGAGCTATAATTGACATATAATATATGCAAGCTTAAGATATAGAATGTGATGATTTGGTACACATATCTATTGCAAAATGATTACTATAATAAGATTAGTTAATAAATCCATCCCTTCATATAACTATCATTTTCTATTTGTGGTGATAACATTTAAGATCTACTCTTTTAACAACTGTCAAGTATACAAAACAGTATTGTTAATTATAGCCACCATGCTATACCTTAGATCCCCAGAATATATTCATTTTTTAAGTGGGAGTTTATACCCATTGACCTCTAGCCCACCCTAACCCCTGGCAACCACTATTCTATTCTATTTCTATGGGTTCAGCTTTCTTAGATTCTATATGTAAGTGATAACACATAATATTTATATTTCTCTGTCTGAATTATTTCACTTAGCATAATGCCCTTGTGTTCTATCCATGTTGTTGCAAAAGGCAGAATTTCTTTCTTTTTTTTATAGCTGAATAAGATTCCATTGTGATATGTGTATGTATCTATATCCATATATTTCATATTTTCTTTTTCCTTTCATCTCTCAAAGGACACTCAGATTCTTCCCATATCTTGGCTATTGTGAATGATGCTGCAATGAATGTGAGTGTGCAGATATCTTCTCGTGGTAGTGATTTCATTTCCTTCAGATATACACATAGAAGGGGAATTGTTGGATCATATGGTAGTTCTGTTTTTAATTTTTTGAGGAGCCTCCAAACTATTTTCCATCGTGGCCATCCCAAGTTGCAGGCCCCCAATAGTATACAAGTGTTCCCTTTTCTCCACAGCCTCAGCACCACTTAGTGTCTTTTGTCTTCTTGATAATAGCCATGCTAGTGGATGTCAAGTGTTATCTCATAGTGGTTCTGATTTGTATTTCCCTGGTGATCAATGATGATGTTGAACATCTTTTCACATACTCATTGGCCATTTGTATGTCTTCTGAAGGAAAATGTCTATCAAGTCTTCTGCCTACTTTTAAACTTTTTTTGTTGTTGTTTATTGAGTCAATTGAGTTTCTTATTTTGTATATTAAACCTTATCAGATAGATGGTTTGCAAATGTTTTCTCCCATTCCATAGATTGTCTTTTCATTTTGTTTATTGTTTCTTTTGCAGTGCAAAGCTTTTTATTTTGGCATAGTCCCAGTTGTTTATTTGTGTATTTTTGTTGTCATATCCAAAAAATTTTTACCGAGAGCAATGTCAAGGAACTTTTTCCCTATTTTTTTTCTGTTAGTTTTATTGGGTCTTATATTTAAGTCTTTAATCTAATCTGAGTTAATTTTTGTGAGTGCTGTAAAATACCAATCCAGTTTCATTCTTTTGCATGTGGTTATTAGTCTTCCCAGCTCCATTTACTGAAGGGACTCTTTTCCCTATTGCATCTCTTGTCTCCCTTGTCAAATATTAGTTCACTGTACATGTGTGAATTTATTTCTGGGTTCTCAGTTCTGTTCTATGTTCTATGTGTCTATCTTTATGCTAGTACCAAGCTGTTTTGATTAAGATTTTCGATATTTAAGGCCATATCATTTTCAAATAGAGATACTTTTGCTTCTTCCTTTCTGATTCGAATGCCATTTATTTCTTTTTCTTGCCTAATTGCTCTAGCTAGAACTTCCAGTATCATGTTGAACACATGTGGTGAAAATGATCACCCTTGTTTTGTTAGAAAATAAGCTTTCAACCTTTCATCATTTATAGGTGGGTATTTCAATGAATATTCTTTATCAGTTTAAGGAAAATCTGGTTTAAGTTTGCTAAGAGTATTTTTTTAAAATCATGAATAAATATTGAATCCTTATCTTTCAATTTTCTTCTTCTTTTGATTCAAAGGTAGGGGCTCATAGAATAAGCAAAAAAGCAAACAGGTTGTATATCTAAACATAAAATAAGATGCAAAAAATGTATAGTGGATTGAACCATGTTTGTTCTGTTTTGAATATCAGCTCTAATATATAGTATTTCTTCAACAATTATTTGTCAAATGAATGAATGAGATTAAACTCAAGGGTTCAAGAAATAATTTGAAATTGAGGCCTTTTACTGATTAAGAGAAATGCTAAAGTAAATTTTCAAAGAAAGTATTAGAATAAAAGGATTTTTACGGATATGTTAACAATATATAAACCAAAAGAAAGCTGCATTGACCTTATTTGTATCAGAAAAAGTAAAATGTGAGACAAAATAATTAAATAGAACATAATTATCTTACTTTGATAAAATTTCACTTATTGTGAAGCTAGAGTAGTCATAAACTTTTATGTCTTAAATAACAACATCTAAATATATATGTATATAACAATTTTTAAAGTTGTTATTATAAAACCAAAATTGTAGTGAAAGATTTAAACAAACCATTCAGTCTTTAACCAATCAAAAAGCATATTAAATAAGGATATAGAAAATTCATCTTAATTACATAAATTCATCTTTGTTATTATAAAATTAATCTTGATTTACTTAACAAATGTGTAGAACTTGTGAAAAATAAACAAACGGTTATTGTGTCTTTAAAACAGTCATAGGACAGTTAAGGACATTTTACCACAGTGACCTAATCCAGGGCTTTGATGGCGGATTCTGCTAGCAGGGGTGGTATTTGATGGGCAAAGGATGAAAAGTGAAGAGGACTTTTATTTTTGAAGAGAGTGGTATAGAGGTGTTTACACTCTGTGCTTTCTAAGATGCTGTGGTGATGGCAGATAGAGGTACAAACAAACACATGAAAAACAAATAAACCCAAACCTCATATAAAAAGAAGAATCCGTGAAAGAGACCAGGGAGCAGGTTTCCAATGCAGAAAAACAAACAGCGAACGATTGAGAGTGGACAGCAGTAGGCTTGAGGATGACATAATTCGAGGACAGCACAGACCAGAAGATGCACCAAGAGGGCCGCTGAGGAGGTGGGGGTTGGGTACCCTTAGAGATTCCTGGCTCAGCACAGCCAGGCAGGGTAAGCCGGTCCAGGAGAAGGTGGAGCAGTAGGAGTTCAGGGCACGGCATAACGATCTTGGCTGAAGACATGATCCTTTTCCCACTTCCGCACACTGAGTTGCATTAGGTTGCTGGAATTTAATTCTAGAAGAGGGGAGATGGGGACACTTATACCAAACAAACAAACAAACAAACAAATGTATGATCTGGGAAATGCTGTCTTCTGCCTTGAAAGATAATACCTGGAACTGACTAACCTCTCCTCATTTTGGGAGGTAGTAGGGTCTTCTTCTCTCCAGCGCCCTCCCTCATCTAATCCAAACTCTGTCACTCAGATTTCTCTGCCATTTTCTGCCCCTGAAAGAACTCTAGTTGGAACACAGCAGTGAGGCAAGGGAGAAGTTTTGAGGAAATTATACTGTCCTTCTTATATACGAATAGACAACCAGGGGTCACCAGATAGAGGGTGTGCGTGCGCATGAGAGTGCGTGTGTGTGTGTGTGTGTATGTGTATCAGAGAGAAGAGAAAAACCAAGATAAAAAGCAAGACAAAAATATATCCTAAAAGTATCTTCTGTGACATCTGAGATGTTACATTTGAAGAACAAGAACAGTAGTTGAGGGAAAAGGATCACTCAGAAAACAAGAAATGTCTCAGAGATTAAGAATGTGATTGCCAAAATAAAAGAAGCAATAAAAGGTCTGGAATGAGGAGAAATTAGAAGATAAGAGATAAGAGAAATGCAGGATCAATCCCCAAAAGGTCTAGTCCCTATTATAGGGAGAACTAATAGCAGAGAACAGAGGATATGGAGAGAGAAAACATGGCTAGGAAACAACAGAAGAAACTTCCCCCAAAGGATAGAAGTCTGTATATTGAAACAGTTCTCTGAGTTTTTATAATAGTAATGAAAAAGACACCACAACCGGATTTATCACCGAGAGGTTCCAAGGCACTGGGAACGTTGTACGTAGAACAGGACTTGGAATACCATATGCCTTTAGTAATGGTATGTTAATATCATTATCATAAAAAATTAAAAAGGAAAAAAGTCACCCTATAGGAAAGAGAATCAAACTGTTATTTGCTTTTTCATAAGCAGCACCGGATTCTAGAAGGTAATGCTTTCAACATTCAGATTAGAAAAACCGGTATGACCTGGAAATCTATTCTCAGTTGAACCATCCTTTGAAAATGGAGGTCAGTTTCAGGGCTTAAGAAAGCTTATCTGCTGGGCACGATTTTAGAAAATTAGCATTATTGAAGTAAAATTTCCATATAATCCAAGTTTCCATATTTAATCTTATAATTCAATGAGTTTGATACATGCATGATCATGGTGCTGAGCATTTCTGTCATTCCAGAAAGCTCTCTCCTGCCCCTTTCCAGTCACTACGGTTTCCGCTACTCCTTTTCTTTTCTAGAATTTCATGGATATGGAATCACACATGTAGTCTTTTGTGGATTCTTTACTTTACTTTAGAGATTCATCCATATTGTTTAGTGTATAAGCAAGTCATTCCTTTTCATTTCTGTGTAGTATTTCACTGTATGAAAACAGCTTATTGTGTTTATCTACTCACCAGATACAGGGACATGGGTCATTGCTTCCAGGGTTTGGATATTAAGAATACAGCTTCTCAAATGTTTGTGTTCTAGTCTTTGTGAATGAATGTCTTCATTTCTCTTCTGTAGATATCTGGGAGTAGTACCGCTGCATCAGACAGTGAGTGTATGTTTAACTTTACAAGATACTGCCAGACTAGTTTCCAAAGTGGTGTGCCATTTGGTACCCCCATCAGCAATATGCAGGGATTTCAGCTGCTTCTCATTCTTGGCAGCACATTTTAAGCCATTCTAATAGATGTGTAATAGCATCTCACTGTGGTTTTAATTGCGTTTCCCTAATGACCAATGACACTGAGCATCTTTTCACGTGCTTATTTGCCATCTGTATATCTTCTTTTGTGAAATAGTTATTCAAACCTTGTGTGCATTTTTATTTTTTATTGCAGCGTATGGGTTCTTTATATATTCTGGATACAAATTCTTTCTCAGATGCTGTTTCGCAATTTTCTCCCAGTCTGTGCTTGGTCTTTTCATGTTCACAATGGGGACTTTAAAGCACAAAAGTTTTTAATTAGAATGAAATCCAATTTATCATTTCTATCTTTTCTAGGTCTTTTTTGTGTCTTAACTAAGGAATTTTTGCCTAACTCAGGGTCATTCTGGCTTTCTTTTAAAATGGGCTTTCTTCCAGAAGCATATAGAATTAGTTACATTTGGCTCTTTAATTAATTTTGAGTTAATGTTTATGTCTGATGTGAGGTCAAGGTTCTTCTTTTTTTCCTTTTTCTTTTTCTTTGCATATAGGTATTCAATTTTTGCAGCACATTATTGAAAGGACTATCTTTTCTATATTGGATTGTCTTGGTACTTTTGTCAGGAATCAGTTGATCATGTTTTTGGGGTGTATTTCTGAACTCTATTACATTCTATTGGGCAATAAGTTCATCTTTTCACCAATACCCACTGACTTGGCTGCTGCAAATTTAGAGTAAGTTTTGAAATCAGGTAATGTAAATTGTCCAACTTTGTTCTCCTTTTCCAAATTGTGTTAATTAATCTAGCCATTTCAATTTCCGTATAAATCAATACATATTTCCATATATAAACATTAAAGACCTATCAATTTCTACAAAAACTCTGTTGGGATTTTGATAACCATTGCATTGAACCTATTGATTGATTTAGCGAGAATTGACAACACTGTTATATTAACATGGAATGTTATGGAACAGATTCTTTCTCTATGTATTTAGATTTTCTTTACCTTCATAGCAATATTCTGTAGTTTTTAGCCTATAGATCTTGCACATATTACATTAAATTTATCCCAACATACATTTTGGATGCTATTGTATTTGATAGCCTTTCCATTTTAATTTTGAATTGTTTATAACAAGAACATGGAAATCCATTTGATTTTATATACTGAACTTCCATGTTGTGGCTTCGTTAGACTTCCATATTAGCTCTGGTTCCTTCTTTGTAGATTCCTTAAAGTTTTCTACATAGATGATCATATCATCTTCAAATAGACACAGTTATATGTTTCTTCCAACATGTATGACTCCCTCTCTCCCCTTTTTCTTGTTATAGCTCACTGGTTAAAACCAATGTTGAATAAATGTGATGATATTCAGCACACCTGCCTTTTCCTTCTCTTTATCTTAGCAAAAAATGTTTGCTACTGAGAGGTTGAGGAAATTTCTGTCCTCATTTGCTAAGATATTTTTATTGTTGTTGTTATTTGTTTTTAGCATGAATAGGTATTGGGATTTGTCATTTTTTGCACATATTAAGGCCATCATATGACTTTTCTTTTTCAGTTTGTTGTGAATTACATTGATTGCTTTTTCCAAAATTGGTTAAATTTTGCATTTCTGGGATGAAGCCCACTTTGTCATGATACGTTATATATATATTTTTTGTGTATTGCTGGATTCTATTTGCTAAATCATTTATGATTTTTGAGTCTGTTTTCATGAAGAAAATTGGCCTAGGTGTTCTTTTCTTATAATGGTTAGGAACTGCCCCCTTCCCTTTTGGGAAAATATTTGGATATGTTCTTTAGGAATGTGAGGGACTAAACCAAAAAGAGGAAAACAAAGGTCCAGGGAACATTGATGCTCAGTAGGAAGGCACAGATCTGAAGTCCCAAGGTGAGAGCTATAAAGTAGTACAAGTCAGCAAGCGATTTATTAAAGAGACAGAGCAGAGGGATCTGGGAGAAAAATGTTAGAGTATAAGAGTAGAAAGTATACTCAAGAGTTAAGAAAAAAAGATTTGATAACAGTAAAAGGTGCCTCAAGAGAGGAAAAAAACACAATTATAAACTCCAGGAGGAAAAAAAATCAGACTTAGATAAAACAACGAAAACAAAACTTTGCACGATTGTCATGTATACAATATGAACTAAATTGCTGCATTATTTTAAAGAAGTGATGCAAATAAATGAGACTCCACCTGAACTTAATGGCAAGCACATTCTTCTCTGAGTGGTCCAGGAGTCATGACACTGATGTTCTGAAAAGGAAATAGAATCCTAGCATATGGTGTGGGCAGCCCTGGAGAATTTTACAGGAATGATCCTGATTAATAATTTTTAGGTTTTGGAGTCAACCTAAGGACAAAGTGTGGAAGACTTGACTGATTGCAGGATGACAACGTTAAGTTACAGAATAGTTGGCCAAAGTTGGGTGGTGGAGGTGTGTGTTGGGGTGGAGGGGTTTGGGAAAGAAGATACAGAAAGAAAAGTTAGGCCATGGCATCTTGACTTTATGAGGTAGGGACTCAAGAGACACCTTCACACATTGGTGAAACAGAAGTAGAAGTTTTATATTATTTAAGTTTCTAAAGATAACTAATAAAAAAAAACCCAATAGTGATATAATTAAAAATATGGGAAGGAGGGTAAAAATTCATGTTAAATGCTGATTGGTAACAAAGCACTGCCTTTAACAACACAGATTCTTTCTCATATATTGCTAGTGGGTATGTAAAATATTGCAGCCACTGTGGAACACAGTTTGGTGATTCTCCACAATATGGTGATTCTACCATATGAACCAGCAATTTTACTCCAAAGTATATATCCAAGAGAATGGAAAACATATTCACCTAAAAATACATACACAGATGTTCACAGAGGTGTTATTCATAATAGTGTTGCAGTCTAAACAACCCAAATGCCCATCAAGTGATAAGCAGATAAACAAAATATGGTATATCCATCCCTACAATGGGCTGTTATTCAGTCAGCAAGGAAGGACGTGCAGATAACATGCTACAACATGCATGAATCTTAAAAACATTACACTAAGTGAAAGAAGCTGGACACATATTGGAGGATTCCATTTATACGAAATGTCCAGAGAGGGGAAATCCACAAAGAAGTGGGTTTGGAAGTGGGAGTTAAGACCGACAGCTGCCGGGTGTGCAGTTTCTGTTTAAGGCAATGGAACTGTTCTAGAATTGGAGGGGTGAAGGTTGCCCCACAGTGTGAAGATACTAAGACTCATACATTCTATGATTTAAAGTGGCAAATTTTATGTTCTATGAATTTTATCTCAATAAAAAAGGAATTGAATGTGGAACAGAAACTCTGGAACCTGGGTTGAATAGTGTTTCTGGATGTACTTCCTGTGTGGCCTGGGAGAGGTTGATCAATCTCTCTGTCCCTCAGTTCCTAATTTGTTTAATGGGGATGATACCTGTGTCATTGGTTTTGGCAGGGATTAAATGACTTAATATTTGTAAGGTGCCTGGCACAGATAGCACTATACATAGGGTTTTACATAAAAATTTAAAAGATAAATGGGGCACACCTATTAGAGTGACCCAAATCTGGAACTCTGACAATAACAAAGGCTGGTAGGAATAAAAAAAAATGGTACAGCCACTTTGGAGAACATTTGGTGGTTTCTTAAAAATCTAAACTTCCTCCTGCCACTTAATCCAGCAGTTGCTCTCCTTGGTATTTTCAAAGGAGTTGAAAACTTATGTCCACACCAAAATCTGCAAACTGATGTTTATAGATACTTTATTCTTTTTTTTTTCTTTATTCATTCTTGCTAAAACTTGGAAACCTAGATACCCTTCAGTTAGTAATGGACATCTAGACCATGGAAAATTATTCAGTGCTGGAAAGAAAGGAGCTGTTAAGGTGCCTGGGTGGTTCAGTCAGTCAAGCATTGCGTCCAGCTCTTGGTTTTGGCTCAGGTCGCAATCTCAGGGTTGTGAGATCGAGCCCCATATCAGGCTCCAAGCTCAGTTGGTAGTCAGCTTGAAGATTCTCTCCCTGTGTCCCTCCCCCTACTCTCTCTCCTTCCTCTCTCTTGAAAATACATAAAATAAATCCTTAAAAAAAAAAAAAAAAAGAACTGAGCTATCAAGCCCTGGGAAGACTTAGGAGAAGACAATGTGAAAAAGCTGCCTGCTGCATTATTCCAACTATATGACATTCTAGAAAAGCCAAAGCTATTGAGATGGTAAAAAGATTAGCGGAGAACACTGTGGATTTTTATAGTGGTGAAAATACTCTGTATGATACCAGAACGATGGATACACGTCATGACACATTTGCCCAAACCCAGAGAAGGCACAAAGCCAAGAGTGAACAGAGGTGCAAACTGTAAGCGTAGGTGGTAATGACATGTCACTGTGGGTTCTCATCAGTAGTACAGTCTCTAGTGGTGGATGCTGGCCCCTCGTGGGGGCGGGGAGTACACAGTAAATCTCTGTACCTTTGCTCAATTTTTCCGGGAACCCAAACCTGCTCTAAAACAATAAAGTCATAAGAAAAAAAGCTTAAAGAAGGGTGCAAGGGATCCCCAAATGATGAAAATCACAATTTAAAAGAAATGAGGTATACTTAAAACTAACAAGCTGGTGTGGGTGAATTATAGTTCAACAAAAATGATGACATCAAAGCTCCCCCCCTCCCCCATGAGTCACTTTCATGGATGGTATGCACAAAATCACAAAGCACTAAATTGTGCAAAGGAATCAAGAGAAATGAACGAAGGCACAGTTGTAATGAGGCGTCCTAATGCAAATCTCTCAGCCCTTGACCCACCAAGCAAACCAAAGCAGCATTAGGTCTGTGCTTTGAGAGCCACACCACTGCCTTGACCTCTAAGGGGAGTCCACTGTCTTCTCTTAGAACGCAATTAAGCCATCAAAATGTCAGTAGATTAAAAAAGTAGATATGCTACAAATTACATTCTTTGACCGTCTAATAATAGTGTCTGATGGCAATAGAAAAATGCCCTCTTTACCTAACTAACCATTTAGAAATTAAGACAATAATAAGTGTCATCAGAAAGAAGACAGAACTGAACCACACCCCGGGGCTGAAGCGAGACTCAAAACTAGAATTATAAAATATCTTCCTCTCAGTATTGTACTGAGAGGAAAATTCCTATTTTTTACCTTTTAAGTTAAAAAAAATGAAAATAAATTAAGGATTCAACTCAAAACCTTGATTAAAAAGCAACACGTTAAACCCAAGCAAACTAGAAAGTCACATTAATAATAATAAAAGCTGAAATTTGATAAATTGGGAAATGGAAGAACAATTGAGCCATAAAATAAAACAAGGAGCTGGATAGAGTAGAATGGTATAAATAGGTAAACTTCTAGAAAACCCAGTTAGAAAAAAAAATGCTAAAGCGCAGTCATTAACAAGGAGAAAGCAGAAGAAATGCAGAGAATTGAAAGATGGAATAGACCACTTTGTAAAATCCTGATACTAAAGTTTTGATCACCTGGATGAAATTGATAACTTTATATGGAAATATGAAGATTAATCTTGGTATAAAATCAAAAGCTAATAGACAATACAAATGGAAAACTTTGTTAAAGAGCCACCCTTACAGAATTGTAGGGCCAGACTTTCCTTTTTTTAATTTTTTTCACCCTTCAAGGAATATCTATGAAATCAAGAACAGTCTTGGTAACACAATTAAAATAAATATATGCATCAAAATCCATAACTGGCATTGGACTTAATGGCAAAACAATCAAAACATTTACAATAAAAGGAGTGAGAATTCAAGGCCACTTTCTATCACTGCTACTATTTAACCTTTACCAAAATTTAAAATGCTCCTCCTGAATTTTCTCGGTCACCTAGACAAAGGAGCATCCTTCCTTAACATGATTAGCAAATGTCTCTCTCTCTTTTTTTTTTTTTTTTTTTAAAGATTTTATTTATTTATTTGACAGACAGAGATCACAAGTAGGCAGAGAGGCAGGCAGAGAGAGAGGAAGGGAAGCAGGCTCCCCGCTGAGCAGAGAGCCCGATGTGGGGCTCGATCCCAGGACCCTGAGATCATGACCTGAGCCGAAGGCAGAGCCTTAACCCACTGAGCCACCCCCGGACCCCTGAATGTATGTATCTTATATGCAGCACCAGGTGAAATACTACAAAATTCTTTAAAATCAGTTTTACAAGGAACATGTGTGCCCCCGCTGCTATTATTTCATGTAATTCTGGAATTGTTAAGCTGTGTAATTAGGGAAATGACATTAGAATAAAAGTCGATAAGGAAGAAGTAGGCATCACTCCTTGGAGATGGTAAGATTATGCTGACATCATGAGCGCTTTGCTTTCTAGTTTTTGAGTCGATTCCCTTTGAGTTGAGTGTTTCCAAGTACATAATCGTATCACCTGTCAAGCACTTGTTTAAGGGAATATTTGTTAAGTTCATACCGTATGCCTGGCCCCGAGGGTGCAGTGATGAGCAGGACAGATCCCTGCCGTCATGGAGCATATGTCCCAGCTGGGGGGACGGACAGTAACATACAAACAGATGCTTTTAACATACCAACAGAGGTAACATACAAAACAGTATATAATAGACAGTGGATAACAATATATAAACAGTGTATAATAGAATGTCAGACGTTGAAAGGTGTGACAAAGGAAACCCAGCAGCGGTCAAAGGATGAATGATGGGGACACCATGCTAGGTAAAGAAGGCAGGGAAGGCTGTTTCCCCAAATTATTTTCAAAATTAACACAACTGATCAAACCCTGGTGTGATCCCTTCCTTTCCCCGTCTCACCCCTCCTTACTTCTTTTTGAAATAGATACCATAATCCTAAAGTTTATCTGGAAAAATAGAAGTGAAGAATAACCCAAAACTTGGACCAACGACTAATAGGGGTAGGAGCGAAGGCATATAAAGGTATCACATTGACATATTTCAGAAATTATATTACTGACAGATATCACAGGGGTGTGGCACGCTTTCCATAAATTCAAAGTGAGACCAATGAGATTAAATATGAGGCCCCAGTTTATAAATGAGCTGAGTATGCAAAAATCTTGGTCTATTAATTTTGTACATGTATAACACACTTCATGTCATTTCAGGAGACCGAAAAATGTTAATACATGTGAACACATTTTATGTATTCACATTTCATTTTAAGTGGAATTGTTCATTTCTATTTCTTTTTGAAGTACAATTAACATACAGTGTTATATTAGTTTTGGGTTACAATATAATCATTCTACAATTCCATGACCAAATGATAACCTCATTATCGCATTAACTTACTAGTTCAACCTTTGCTCTCTAGTAATACAGGTCCCGATCGCTAAGTTTATCTGTTTACTTGTAGTGTTGAGTGTAGGTTCAGCTGATAGTTTGTTTAAGTGTTGTGCATAAGACTTCTTGTAACCAATGAGAATTAATCGTATGTAGAAGCACTGTATAGTTTAAATTTTTGTTACTTGAGACTTAAAATATGGCCAAATACAGTTTTAAAGAATTTGCAATTCTTTAAAGAAACAGTGCTCATTATGATAAGTGTACTCTTAATCTATTCCACTCATCCCTCAACCCAGCTAGCAATTCCATATTTCTCAAATATTGCATTAAATGAATCTAGGATCTAAGCCTTGAATGAACAACACAGTGCTCTTTGAAATTATATGCAAGTTTTAGGAGGCATGAACACATTTTTTAAGAAGTCTTTCCTCAGAAGAACATATAGATTGTAGAATAGAATGTCAGGTATTGATAGAGACAGATGTAATTCTCATAAGCACTGCTATGTATTATTTTAAGGTAAAATTTGGTGACACATGCTTAATAATACCTATTTTAGGGGCACCTGGGTGGCTCAGTGGGTTAAAGTCTCTGCCTTCGGCTCAGGTCATGATCTCAGGGTCCTGGGATCGAGCCCCGCATCGTGCTCTCTGCTCAGCAGGGAGCCTGCTTCCCCCTCTCTCTCTACCTGCCTCTCTGCCTACTTGTGATCTCTGTCTGTCAAATAAATAAATAAAATCTTTAAAAAAATACCTATTGTAGAAATTGCAAAGTTGATTTAAAAATTCTAAATAAATAGAGAAATTCTGATGATGCTTTTAAAGAGAACCTTATGTTGTATGTTGCTAATGTCAACATGTATTAATGAACAGAATTTTCAAGAAGCCTTTGGATCCTTAGGGTTTCTGTGGTTAAAGTAATTTAATGAAAACTATCCTGAGCCAAAGCTTGTGGGGGAGGGGAAATACTTAGTGTTTTCTATGGATAAGACTGATGGGTTTGACTACCTAATTTTTACAAAGTTTATGGTAAATTGCATTTAAAATTAAATGACAAACCATGAGCAAAAAGTTTTCACATACAGAATAAAACATTAATAAAATTATTATGTAAAGTTTTTCATTGATGAGAATAAGACAACTCTTATTATCTTATATTATATATATATATAATATAGATATATAGATATAGATATTTTTAGATATCTATCTATCTAGATATTTAGATATCTATAGATATAGATATAGATATAGATAAGATAATATATCTATATTATCTTAAAGAAATCATGACCTGAGCCGAAATCAAGAGTCAGATGCTCAACCGAGTCACCAGGCACCACATAAATTGGTTTCTTTTTAAGAGAAAAAAAAACCCTATTAAAAAAATGACCAAAGACTCTAGAAATTCTTGCACAAATAAGTAAGAAGGAAATGTTTAAGACTTATTGAAAGTTTACTTCCAACGGAAAGCAAACATAAGTTTTTATCAGAAGTGTATTTTTAAAAAATTTATGTGGTTTTAGATCATAGTAACCCTTAAATACACGACCTAATTCATTTTATGAAGCTATGATGATTCTAATGCCATATCCAGACAAAAGTAGTTCATAAAAGGGCAACTCATTTTTGAACATAATATGAAAGCATAAATAAAATATGATACATAATCTGTCAGGAGAATAAAAAATAACATTCTCTGACTAAGTAGGTTTCTTTTTTCCATTAAGGGTTTCAGGATAATTAATATATTTAAAAATATTAATACAGAAGAGAGAAAATTTACACCCATGTCCTATTGAAATGGTTTATAATAATATTCAGCATCTATTTCCAGACACAAAATTCAAAACCTAATATTTGTCAGTATAATAGAAATGACACTTTCTTTAATTATGAAAGATGTTTGGGACAACTGGGTGGCTCAGTCAGTTAAGCGTCTGGCTCTTGATTTCAGCTTAAGTCATGATCTCAGGGTTGTGAGATCAGGTTCTGTGCTCCGCAGGGAGTCTTCTTCTCCCCACCCCCCAAACTCTCTCTCTCTCTCAAAGAAATAAATATATCTTTTAGAAAATTTAAAAAAATAAGATGTTTTCATTTCCAAAACAGTAACTGAATCACACTTTAGAATGAAAAACTAGAGGCATTTCTATTTAAGTAAGAAAGGATTCTCATAATCCATACCACATTTAACACGGTTCTTTAAATTCTGGTCAATGGAATAGAGCAAGAATAAAAATTAGAAGAGGTGACAATTTCAAAGTGGATGAGACTGTTGTCATTTACATGGGACTGAATTCTCTACCTGGAGAATCCAAATGAGTACACTGAATAATTACTATGCTATTAAGTGAGTTCAGTAACAGAGTTTGGTTAAAAGAAACACATGGACAAAAAGTTCTTGTCTTTCTACATGCCAGTGATAGGATGATCTTAAAAAATACCTTTCTCAATAGCAACAAAACTGGAAGATATCTGAGATGGTAGAGCTATGCTGAGAAAGAATGAGGACTGTAAACAGCATAAGATGTATGGTATTGAATTAAAATTAAAAAGAAATATAAAGTTGTCAATTCTCTTGATAGTATCTGGAAGTTGAATGGGATCGAAATTAAAAAACAACAACAACAGTGGGACTTTGGAGGGCATAGTGCTTCATAAAGTTATTGCAAAATTTATCTGGAACTTTAGAATTGCCAAGAGCATTTGCAAAACTGGAAAGATGACAAGGACTTCCATTACCCAGTGAGCAATGTGGAAAGATGTGCTTGTAGCTTTGTGGATATCCAGTCTGGTTTAATTGCAGGAATAGACAGATTAATCAATGAAACAGTACAAAGAGAGCAGAAGCAGGCCCATGTAAATATGAATTTCATGTAAGGCAAATGTGGCATTTCAAGTCAGTGGGGAAAAGATGAAGAATTCAGTAAGTCAAATTGAGTCAATTTGCTGACCATGTGAGGAAAAAAAGAGAGACCTTTACAGCTGAACATACACTAACAAATTTTAGGTTGATAAAATATTTAAATATGAAATTTGAAACCATAGAAAGATTTTTTTAAAAAATACATGAATATTTATCTGATGTCATGTGTGCAAGTACTTTCTAAGAGTACAGGTAAAGGAATAATCCATAAAATAGGAGACTGGTAGGCAAAATTCTCTGTGTCAAAGTGATCACGAACAAAGCTAAAGGTTAGATCCCCCCAAACTGGGGGTAAATATCTCTTAATACAAGTGTTCACAAATCAGTAATTAAATGACAAACATACAGGAGAAAATGGGCAAAGGAAATGAATAGAAAGTTTTATAATGAAGCAACAAATAAATGTAAGAAAAAAAATGCAACCTCACTGGATATTAAGGAATTACCATTAAAAGGAATAATATATGTAATGCACTTAGCTCAGTGCCAGAAACGTAGAAAGTTCTAGACAAGTATCAGATCTCTGTAACCTGATGTTGATGATGATTGTCCTGGAGATAATAATGAAGATGTTTCCTTCAAAAGATTATATTATTAGCATATGAAATAGTGGCATAGGGATTTTTTTTGATAGAAGAATAAAATAATACATTTCTAAAGTGTGACTTTGCAATGCCTAACTGAAGTGTTGAAAACATTGCCTTGGATAGAAGATTCTCATTCAGATATTTATTCTAATGACATCTAATGAAAACCTCCTCAAGGATTTATTTCCAGGAGGTCCACAGCAGTATTTATTCTAATAGTCTCCATAAAAGTGGGTACAACAGAAAGTCAGTTGAAGCAGAGGGACATGTAGGTGACAGAAAAGGATACGATGGTTCACAGTGCGGGAGGAGACAGTTTGCGGACATGAACTCAGACCCAGTACATTAGGTGAGGATGGACGTTACAGTTACAGCGCGTGTGTGGGGACCCAGAAGAAACGTGCACATGGATTTAAAGATTATCAGTTTTATGTCCGGTGCAGGGATCATGATGATTTTTTAATTTTCTCCTGTGCTATGTGCGTGTTTTGCAAAACTCAAAATGAGCAGGTAGGAATTTGTTAGCGGAAAGATAAAAATCCCATTGGTAGATAGGACTTTTCCTGTTTTTAGGAGAAGACTTCTGGGAATCTGAGAGCAGAGATTCGGGCCAGTGTTTAGGACTGGCTCTGTAAACTCACCTTCCCGTAGTCCGTCATTCATTCATTCATGGATCAGGGGATAAACTGAATAGCAATTTTATTTTATTTTTTTATTAACATATAATGCATTCTTTGTTTCAGGGGTACAGGTCTGTGAATCATCAGTCTTACACAATTCTCAGTGCTCACCATAGCACATTCCCTCCCCAATGTCCATCATCCCGTAGTCCTTTATTAACAAGGTGATGGGAAGGGGCTCACAGGGCAGAATGGTCATGCAGCTGCCAGGCGCTGAAGGGGGTCAGGAGCCAGTTGGTCTTGGATGCAGGATGAGCTGGGGGGCAGAGGAGCCCAGTGCATTCCTCTTTATTGGCATTGTGTCCATAAAAGCAGGGCATTAGCTGTATCACTACAGGGCTTGAGTGGCAGCACGCTAAATGCTTAGCCCATAGATCAGAAATTAAAGAGAGGCAAAGACTAGAGCTAGAAGGCTCTGTGTCAGGCATCTGGTCCAGCTCCCACATCTGGAGGAGGCTTCTCTGTGATCTGAATTTTGTGCTACCCTCTGTGGAGGGCAGACCAACCCTTCCTGTCATCTCGATGATCCGCTCCCGGATGGAAGGTGTGGAGCCCAACCCATCCCTTTCTGCACTGCGGTGTTGCTGTCTCAGAGGGCGAGGAAGTTCCGTGAAGAGATGTGAAGGAAATGGATTCTCTTTGAAGGCTGTCCAGAGACGTGGTACCCAACATAGGTGCTTGTGAGGTTGACCGTGTGTGTTTTGGGTTGATAAGGGGAGGAAAACCCTGGAAGGTGCCACCTGGGCACCTGCCCACTGTGCTTCCACCTCCCTTGGTTTAGTTCTACAGAGAGAAGACTTATGCCAGGCTCTGTACTAAGAATGGACATACCACCTGCTTCCTGGCTCCTGTCCTTGCTCCATTCTATGGCATAAAGCCATCAGGGACTTCCTGTAGCCTCTCAGACAAAAGTCTGCAAAGCCGCTTGTAATTCATGAACATTTGTCTCTTCCACAGCTCACCAACTCACAGTCAATTAAGTTTTCACTTCTCTAATACTTATGCATACTTCCTCCAGGAAGCCTTCTTTGATTTCTTAAGACTTCATCAGTCTCCTCGCAGTGTTACAGCACTTTACATGTGGACTGAGCTCCAAGGGTTTCTCTCTGTAATTTCTCATTTAGTTGTCTTTTTCTCTTAATTGACTCAGTCCTGGGATGCGGGGTCGATCCTGGGCCAGTACCTAGTGGTTCATGGCCGATATATGAATGATTCCCCTATAACTGAGTGATGGAATTAAAATGAGAAAGATGCACCTTCTCTTTGCTAGAAACTGAATAGGGGAGAAAGACTTACGGAAGGGCCTTGAGTAGATGTGCATGCAAGGGGCCGTCAGGAGAGGAGAGGCCAGTGGTTAATGCGGACTGAAAAGCCGGCACGTTCCATTACCATGGGCCCAGTGTGGAAAGGCAGGAGTGAGTTCTGGAACATATGGCTGCTGTTTCAGACCGAGTGACAGTTGCAGAGCTCCTGCCGTGTGTGTGTGGCCTTGGGCACTGGGCACCTGGGTGAGGCCCCAGCTCATCCTGCCCCGGTGCCTGCACCTATGCATCTCTTGCATGGTTTCCTGACGGTCAGGCATGAGGATGCGGGCTGTGTTTGCCAGGGATGGAGGGGCAGCCTGGCCATGCCCACCAGCAGCACCATATGCCCACGCCTTAGCCTATTCCGGTCATGTCCCTGGGCTGCCCAGCTGTCACCATCATAATTACTACAGCCACGGCCGAGGGAAGTGTGTGGTTGTGGGGACCCTCTGGTCTCCTTAGAACTTTACTACTGTTGTTATAGCTTATCAGGACACAGCCTGCCTTCTGTTGGTCTCTTGAAAACGGCTGTAATTCCCATCCATCATGGGGGCAAGCCAGCTGCTGCAGGGGCAGCTGTCAGAGAGAGGGCTCTGCACGTTCCCTGACATGCTGGCCTTGACCTTGGGGAGGTGGCAGCTCTAAACCAAACTCTTTTCTTGGGATGGCATTTGGGCCATCTCTTTTCTCTTAACCCTGTGTGACCGCCTATGCTGTGTGCTGTGGCCCTGACCTACTGGCCCTTTGCCTGGTGTCTGCCCTGGACTATGAACTTCCCAAATGAAGGGGACACAGACAATCTTCTGCTCTGAATGGCTTTGGCTTACATTTAAAATACTGTTTCTCATGTTATAAAAGGGATATACAATGATGATAACTATATAAATAGATAACATGTATTGACTATTAGTGTTCCAGACATTATAATTTTACAAGAATCTTCTAATTTATTAATCAGAACAGCACTGTGGGATGGGCATATGATTATCATTATTCAGGTGAGGAACCCTGCCCGGAGAGGTTATGTAACTTGTGTAGTGTCACATAGCTAACAAGTGGGGTTCTGGGATTCAAGACTACAGAATTCTCCTTTCGGGGTCCACACATATGCCTCATTCTAGGAAATTTGGAAGTCGAAAAAATAGAAAAAAAAAGTCACCATTAATATCACTTTCTAAAAGCAACTCCTTATGATCCTGATATATTTCCTTTCTTGATTTTTTTCTATTCATTTCCCCCCATAATTGTGATTATATTGTGTAATCGATTTTGTCTTATTCTTTTAGAATTAATATCATCACATAAACATTTTTTCATGATTGTATAATATCCATTTTGTGGGTTTATTATCCTTTGCTATTCCCTGATTGTTGCTCATGGCTTGCATCCAATTTCCCAGTGTAACAGTGATATTGTGTGTGTGTATATGTGTGTGTGTGTGTGTGTGTGTGTGTGTGTGTTACTTACCATATACTTAGCTTCTTGTTAAGATTTGTACATTCAGGGGTGCCTGGGTGGCTCAGTGGGTTAAAGCCTCTGCCTTCAGCTCAGGTCATGATTCAAGGGTCCTGGGATCGAGTCCTGCATCAGGCTCTCTCTGCTCAGCGGGGAGCCTGCTTCCCTTCCTCTCTCTCTGCCTGCCTCTCTGCCTACTTGTGATCTCTGTCTGTGAAATAAAAAAAAAAAGATTTGTATGTTCAGTATCTAGTTTGTTCTCCAGGCAACCTGATTAGGTAAGGCAATATTAACTCTCCCATCTTACAGATTGAAAAACGAGGGTTTAGGCAGTTAAATCAACCACCAAGATTACACAGGGGACAAGGTCCCACGCCAGAATTAAAACTGACGTCAGTTTGACAAAGGCCATGCTTTCGGCAATTAGTCAATACTTGGACTATAACACTTTCTCCATATGATGTTTTTATTTAAAAACATGTTGGGGCATACTACCACAAGTGGAAGGGGGTAACTATTTTTGAAACAAGTTAGAGGAATCTGTGTCCTGTTCCTGTTTTATCTTTTTATTGCTGTCATTTCGTATTATCGTTGAGCCTGTTGGTAGGGTTATCAACAGTCCCAGCTCTTAATGGTTTGTGACAACCCAAGTTGACTTCTTGCTCATGCCCCATGTCTGTCCTGTATCGGCTGGGCTCTGCTCCAGGTGTCCTCACTCTGGGGCGACTAATTGAATGATTGCCATCTGGAATGCTGCTTGGTCACTGCTGCAGATGGAGAGAGAGCTCTGGGCGTCTCCCACTGGCAGGGAATGGATCTGGTCCCAAAGTGACAAATGTCTCTTCTGCTCAAAGCTCATTGACCAAGGCTAGTCATGTGGCCCACCCACACAGACCTGGCGAGCACAGTCCTTCATGTGTCCTGAGGGGAAGGGGAGCTGGGATAGCTGCTGAGGGACCAATGATGAACACAGTCATAAAAGTTGCTCATTTGATAGTTGAAAATCGTAACACAGTGTTGCTGTATCTGACATTGTTTTTCTTGGTCGTTCTTGGGATTTCTTCATATTTTCTTGGCCAGTTGGACTTTCTCTTTGGTACCTTGTTTGTCCTGTTCTTTGCCCATTTATATGCGCTATCTTAATGCTTCCCGCAAATGGTTTCCTGATGTGTTGGTGTCCCTAAACGGGTCTTTGATGAGTGAAAACACATGGTGTCTCAAAAGCCAATTTCCCGTAGATATTTTTAAACCCATATATGTAAATTACCCTATTAATTTCCTTCTGTTTTCTCAAAGAAGGGACCCAGAATTTATGTTAATTTCGGGTTAAGAGTTAATGTAGGTTTTGCTTTTCAGTTACTCTGAGGGAGTTTCCAGAGTTTCAGTGGGTTTTAACAACTGAGTTTTAAACCCTTGGTGTCCTCTTGGGTGCCTTCTTCTCCCTGGCCCCACTCAACCCACCGGACACCTGGCCCCAAGCATCCATTCCACAGCCATTTTGGTCAATGCTTCTACCTTCTCCTCTCCACGCCCACACCACTGTCCCCAGGGAAGGGAGGACACCTGACAATTGACATAGCTCCCTAACTGGCATCTTAGATGTTCTACCAGAGGAAGGGCCATTCCAATTTATCATCTCCCCTCCAAAAGCTCTTCACAGTGACTTCCTTTTCCCGGTGGGGCCCATTTACTATGGTTGCGCACAACAGATTTTTAGATGGGACACAAGGGAACAGTATTTATAGATATAAGTAAATTTTCATGTGGATTATAAAGGTAATTACCTAGCATAGTAAATCTGTGCATTGACAGATATTATTGCTTATGAGTACAAATGAGTAAAGTGTAAAAACTTAAAGGAAACTGATAAGTTTGTAATAGAATAGGGAGCACATGGATTTGGCAAAGATGGTGGGATAGTGTACAAGTGACAGAAGTTTGGGGAAGACTGCCCTACAGTCTAACATCCAAACTAGAGGGTTCCATGAACCAACTCCAGTCCAGATTTCTAGCCCTGTACCCTATCCCCCACCATTTCCTATTTTTAGAATTCACCAATACTGGTCCTCCCTCAATGTTCCTTGACAATGAAGACCTCCCCTTTGTTTCTGGCAAAGGTAGAGTTCTTCTACGCCTTTTTTTGGGGGGGAAGGAAGGGGTCCTGGCTCATTTTTTACTTGTATTTTCCTTTATTGGAATATTTGCTCAACGTCTTATTTTCCCTTCTAGGTATTTATTTGAAAACACAGCCTGGGTTTTCTTTCAGTGGCCAGCTTTGGCCTTCAGAAGATGTCTTACTACTTAGATAGTTTATTTTATTTCTGATCTAACAACTCCTCATGACAGCTCCATTTTACAGATGGATTAACCAAGGCTCAGACATTGTCAAACGCCAGTCAGCTAGTCATTGCAGGGATTAAAACTCAGGACTATGACCTAACATCATGATTTTCCTACTTTATCACCTGGCACTTCTTCCTTGCAATGCACATTGATTGCATATAATAGGTACTCCATAAAGGTTTTTGGAGTGAAGGAACCATGCATGCTACCATTCTTATTTCTAGGACTCTTGTTCACATGACACATGACAATACTCCCACAAACTGATTTTTGAGACGCTTTGCACACCAAGGACTGGGAATTCTTGGGTTGTTTCCTAAAGGCTGAAAATCCATGCATTTTCTGATGTCCTCACCAGGAAAATTTGTGTTACTACTGAGCAGTGATATTCTTTCCCCTTCCTCAATTACTTGTTGGTGAGTGGAGACAAAGGCATCCCCATCAAAGTAAATATGGCTTGAGTAGAGATTAAGGAAGGAGCAGAATAATGCATTAAAGAAAGTATTCTGAACTATGGCTTGATAAATCCTTGAATGGGTTTAGCTATGCTATCAGAGATATCCAGGAGCACCTTGCAAACTTATATGGAAGATGGAACATTGGAGAATTGACCAATATTTTTCTATGTAAATATCATTACCATGGAAACCTGCCAAATCAACAGAAAAATGACAAATCCTTAGAATCAGTGGGTTAGGGCACTCTCTTTTGGGGCAGCAACAATGTGCCAGAGAGAGCAAGGGATGAAGGTGATGTGGATCCTACTCTGAGCTTTACTCACTCCTGTGAGCTCTCGTATAGGCAACATGGTTGGGATGTGCTTGGGGGGACGATAGGACCCATATGCCCCAGAACCTAAGTAGCAGGGACCAATGCAGATTGGAAGAGGACAACAAGACTGGATTCTGTGGGGGTGCTGAAGGGACCGTATTAGTAGGTTTGATAAGGGAGAGTTTATTCAACATTGGAACACTCTCCTAGGCATGCCGAAATGCCTCGCTTTGACAAAGGCCCCAGGAAATGGAAAAAGTGAGGTTGATATGCCAGAATTTTCAAGAGAAGTACTGATAGAGACTATTAAAGAATTCAGAGATGTGGGCATGCTGAGTATGTGGACCATGAAGGACAGATAAGCCTTCTGTGGGATTACATTTCATGGGAACACCCAGGAGGCATGCAATTTTCTCAGGCCTTCAGGAAGGTGTTGGTGGGGAGGGGATCACCATCACTAGGAAGTTCAGTGGTGGCACATCTGTGTTGGCCAGGGCCGACTGTAGGAGAGGTATTGTAGAATAGGTCTTATTGATAGTAATGGGGATGATAGGATCCCTGAAAACAATAGAGACCAGATGGCCATGCTCAACTACCAGAAGCCAAGTAGACATAATTATCCTAATGAGTAGCCACGATGGTGGGGCAGGCCAATTTGGCCTGAGATATGGAGATGGTTAACAGAACAGAACAGAACAGAGCTGTCCTTAGGAGCAGCCAATGTGGGTACTACTCAATAGCACAGCTCTGTTTTTCTTGATTTCAAAAGAAATCAAGGATAATTATCAAGAGACTATAGGAAATCATGCCCAAATAAAATGACAAAATACCATGCCTGGTTTTTGGACCAGAGCTTTTTTTTTTTTTTTTTTTTTTTTTGACTGACTAAAGAAAAGGCCATGTACCATATACCCAGGGGCAAGGACCCTTTAGACCAAGGTGATGTGCCTGGGTATGAGTCCATAGTCCTTTCCCAAAGAGAACTCCAGCTTATACTTGGGTAATTGTATCCTGGGAAAAGAGGAATAACCAAACATTTGGAGTAGCATCTGAGGTGCTATTGATATCTGGAGGCTTAAAATGTCATCATGGCCCTTTGGTACATGTAGGGGTGCATGGGAGTAGGTAGCAAATGGAGTCCTGGTCAAAGATCATCTATTTGCCTGATTCCTGAATGTCTAATCAGAATAGATGATGCAACTCCCATGCTGCATCTTTGGACTGTAGACTGAGAGCTGCCGGGGTGGGAAAACCAAGGAAGACTCTGCAATGGCCCCCAGCCAAGACAGTAAAAATATATTATTCCAGGATAAGGGAGATGGTGAAAATTTGTTCCACTCTTAAAGATCCAAAGCATGTCATGTCATGTGGCTACCTAGTTCACCAGGATAGCCCCTGTTCAACACAGATGGACCTTAAAAATGACAGTGACTACCACACACTCAACCATGTGGCGACCCCGATCACAGCTGTCATGCCAGATGCGGTATCTTTGTTACAAAAGATTAACATGACCTGAAGTTCATGAGATGAGCATTGATTTGGCCAATGTGTTCTTTTCCATCCCTATCAGAAATGACCAGAGAGTTTACAGTCACATGGAGCAGACAACTGTTTACATTTATAGTTTTCTCCCCAGGGCTGTGTTGCGTTTCTCACCCTCGGTCATTATATGGTCCACATTAATCTGCCCCACGTGGACATCCAGCAGAATATCACATTGATTCACTATATTGAGAACAAACTAATTGGGCCAAATTAACAAAATGTACATAGCAGGTCTTTGGGGATAATGCCACAGTGAGATTCCTCAATGACAGAAGATGAACATGGACCAGAGAGAAGTCTCCAGGTCCAGAGAAGAGGCCATCCCGACAAGGACCCAGGGCTGAGAAAGATGAGCAGCCCAGGGGACAGTGTTGCCATGTGGGTGCCATGTGGAGGGTCAGTGACATGCCCCCGCTCATCTGAGCCCCTCAGGCACACGGGTGGGAAGGAGAAGAGAGTCAAGGAAAGGGGCCTCCTAAGGCACGTGGAGGCAGGGTCAGCAGTAGCAGGTCACAGCCGACCACACAGAACAGCGTACCTATAGTCTGAACCAGCTCTTAGGGCCCATGGTCAGGGAGGCCAGGTCCTTAGTGGGATGGGCAGGGGCCGGGGGTCTTCCTAGTTATTTTGCTGGCGGTCCTCTCCCACTGCTGCACCCACATTTTTGTTCCCAGCACCTTGTAAGGTGCAGATTTTTGAAGCAGACCAGCTGGACTATGCCAGGACTCTATTTATGCAAATCCAGAAGGTTCCAAGTTTGAGTAATTGATGACACTTTGCAAAGCAACACCATGGCTTTGGCCAGTAAGAAATACACACAAGACTGTCCACCGAACTCCGCTCAGCATTCGCCCACCTCGGGAAACTCTGCTCTTTTAATTAGCAGCGTGTGAGAATATACCTGGTTTGCAGATGCAGTTAATAACAGAGCTGGTTCAGACTACTGGGCGAGACTTGCATAAGAGCCTTAAAATATGGAATGTTGCCGCTAAAGACCTTCCCAGATCTTGGCCGCGTGAGGACAGAGATTGGGTTGTGCTCACAATGTGTGGTGATGCATAAATATTAGCCTTAAATAACTGTGAATACCTTGTTTCCTAAAAAGATTAGTGACTCTTCCCTGTGTGATAAATTGTGTGAGTTACAGTGCAGACCTGTCTTCCCACTGTATTATCCCAGAGCCCTTTAAATAACCAAATCCAAATTATGCTCAGCGGGCTGTGGGGAACGCTTGGGCAAGCTCGAGGCAGAAAAGCGTAATTTGGGTTCATTCTTCTTCTGTTTCTCCCTCTTTGTCTCGAATCTTTCTTTCACCCTCAACTCCGTCTTTTTCTGCTGTTGGTTTCCTTTCTCTTTCTTACTACCCCTCTCCTTCCCTCTGAATCTCTGACTTCTCCTTTCTTGTTTCTGTGGAGTAACAGTGATAGCTAACTTTTCTGAGTTTGTGCCGGACAGGTTTAAGTTAATGAAGTTTGAAGCCCTTTATGTCTACTGCCTCATCTCCTAGTAAACAAGCTTGAGAGGTAGACACAGGGACTCTTCCTGCTGTGGAGATAAGTTAGCTGAGGCACAGAAAGGTTAAGGAACTCACTCAAGGTCACAAAGCCAATGAGGGGGAGAGCCAAGACTTGTACCCAGGTCTGTCTGACCTCTGAACCAGGGCTCTTAGCCTCTGAGGGCTCTTCTGCCGTGTGCAGGAAGCTGTCAGGGCCCCAGACATTGGCAGATACAGTGTTTCTTACTCTTTGTGGTTTTTCTAAGGCACCCTGTGTGTCAGGGACCAAAATGGCTGCTTCATTGAAGGCACTGAGACATCCAGGCTCCTCGCCTAAAGTGACGGGGTTCCAGGTGCCAAGCCTTCCTCTCGCTGCAGGGCAGAAGAAGTAGGGGAATCGGCACTGAGGGAAGGGGTGTCAACTTAGAGTCAGCCCCGGTTGTTACCAGGGAACCATTCAGCAGGAGGCTCCCCTCTTTGCATGAACTGAATTTCTTGGGGCTTGAGTAACAGACAGGACTGAAGGACACCTGCCTACTTGGGGGCCTGGGTGTAACCAGGGAATGAGGGGGCCAACATACTCCACCTTAAAGGGACCCATCACTGAGTTCTCAATACTTTGGTTCCCAGCATGCCATGGGGCACCTCTTCCCAAAGTGTCCATGATCAAAGGTGTGGAGGGGCATTTTGTTAACTTTGTTCTTTTTTTCCCCATTTACAATTGACTTTTTAAGAATAGATTTATGTGTAGTAAAATGCACAGATTTTAAGTGTACAGTATGGTGGGTTTTGACCAGTGTACACATTCAGGTATCTGTCTCCCCTCTGGAACTCTCAGTTTGTTTCCTGGAGTTCATAGTCTCTCATGGTTCTACCCCTCTGCTTTTCACCCCTTCAGTTTTCCCTTCCTTCCCTTAAGGTCCTCCATGCTATTTCTTACATTCTACATATGAACGAAACCATATAATAATTGTCTTTCCCTGCTTGACTTATTTCATTTACCATAATCTCATCCAGTTCCATCCATGTTGATGCAAATGGTGGGTATTCATCCTTTCTGATGGCTGAGTAATATCTCATTCCATTCCATGTATATGGACCATATCTTCTTTTTTTTTTTTTTTTAACCATATCTTCTTTATCCATTCATCTGTTGAAGGGCATCTTGGCTCTTTCCACAGTTTGGCTATTGTGCACACTGCTGCTATGGACATTGGGGTGCCTGTGCCCCATCTTTTCACCACATCTGTATCTTGGGGGTAAATACCCAGTAGTGCAATTACTGGGTCATAGGGTAGCTCTATTTTTAACTTTTTGAGGAATCCATGCTGTTTTCCAGAGTGGCTGCACCAACTTGCATTCCCACCAACAGTGTAAGAGAGTTCCCCTTTTTCCACATCCTCTCCAACACTTGTTGTTTCTTGTCTTGTTAATTCTTGTCATTGTAACTGGTGTAAGGTGGTATCTCAGTGCAGTTTTGATTTGAATTTCCCTGATGGCTAGTGATGTTGAACATTTTTTTCACATCTCTGTTAGCCATTCATATGTCTTCTTTAGAGAAGTGTCTCATCATGTCTTCTGTCCATTTTTTGACTTGATTATCTGTTTTTTTGGAAACAAAAGTGAAAATGAACTTTTGGGATTTCATCAGGATCAAAAGTTTCTGCATAGCAAAGGAAAGACTCAACAAAACAAAGAGGCAACCCAGGAAATGGGAGATGATATTTTCAAATGACACTACAGACAAAGGGCTGGTATCAAGATCTATAAATAACTCTAACTCAGCACCCAAAAAACAAATAAGCAAGTCAACAAGTGGGCAGAAGACATGAACATACACTTCTGGAAGGTAGTTAAATTTTTTAAAAATTTTTATTTATTTTTAAAATTTCTTTTCAGTGTTCCAGCATTCATTGTTTGTGCACCACACCCAGTGCTCCATGCAATACATGCTCTCCATAAAACCCACTATCAGGCTCACCCCAACCTCCCTCTCCCCGCCCCTCCAAAACTCTCAGATTGTTTTTCAGAGTCCACAGTCTCCCCCTCCAAATTTCTGAATAGTTTCATTGTATCACTATAACACACCACAATTTTTCATTCCTCAGTTGGTGGACATGGAGTTGTTTCCAGTTTGGGGCTATAATGTGATTAATGCTGCTATGAATATTTGTTTATATGTCTTTTTGTAAACAGCTTAAAAAAATAAATGGTGAGGAGTGGAATTTTCTGGGTCAAATTATGTTTGTTTAACTTCATGGCAGTTTTTCATTGTGATTGTTTCATTTTGCATTCCCACAAGTAAGGTCTAAGACTCATAATTTTTCTGCAACCTAGTTTACATTTGGGGTTCTCAGTCTCTTCAGTTTTAGCCATTATACAAGGTATGAATGGTACCTCATTGTGGTTTTGTTTTACATTCCCCAGATGAGCAATGATGAAAATCTTTTCATGTATATATGGTCTATTTCTGTATCTTTTTTTTGTTGTTGTTGTTAAGTTTCCATTCAAGTCTTTTGCTCATTTTGTACTTTAGAAACTTGGATTTTTTTTTAAGATTTTATTTATTTATTTGGCAGACAGAGATCACAAGTAGGCAGAGAGGCAGGCAGAGAGAGAGAGAGAGAGAGGAGAAAGCAGGCTCCCCGCTAAGCAGAGAGCCCGATGTGGGGCTCTGTCCCAGGACCCTGGGATCATGACCCGAGCCAAAGGCAGAGGCTTCAACCCACTGAGCCACCCAGGCGCCCCAGAAACTTGGATTTAAAAAAAATATTATTCATTTGGCAGAACTCTTTACATATTATGGGTTCAAGTGCTTGGTCAGATATATGTACTAGGCTTATTAATGGTATTTTTAGGGGAAGGAAACTTTGATCCCTGGCTTTCTACAGGTTGTTCTACAGCATGGCTATTGAGAACTTCAGTAACTGGGATGAATGTCTGGGCTGACTTCCACTTAACCCAATTACCTGGGGCCAAGTGGACTCACAGTGACCAAGGCCAACAGTGGCAGGCTGACAATTCTTCAGGACAGGGAAGACAGACCACTGGTGAATCCCAAACATATTTGATGGATTGGGGCAGGGAACGGTTCAACTTTTCCAAAACCTAGAGTTACAGCATGAGCTGCTGAGGAATTAAGAGTCCAGATATTCTGCATTTAATCTCAATGGAATTTCACTATTTCCTACAAGTATAAGGTGTGGGGCATGTTTATTTTCTCTCTTTAACATCTGAAGGCTAGATACTTTGTGAACATTTCACTAAATGGTTTCAACATGGCATTGGGCTGAATCACAGCAAAATGGTGTCATTGCCTGACCTCCCATAGGGAGCCAGTGATGGGGCTGGGATTGGGCCCATGGCTGTTTTGTTCTGAGGCCTGCCTGGCTCTTTCAACCATCCTACACTGCCTCCGTACTTGCACAGTGTAGGTGAGTTCTCTGCAGTTGTACCCACCAATTGAAATCCCCCTTCTTCCAGATTCTCAAATAATTGCTGTAATACCATTCAGCCATGTTTCTCTTCCAGGCTCAATATTCTTAGTCCTTTAACCCAAGTCTTGGGTGGCTTAATTTCCAAAGCCCCTGCTATACTCATGGTTCTTCTCTGGCCCATCTTGTTGCTCAGCCCAGTTGCCCCGAGATGCATGTGAGGTGGTGTGCATACAGTGACGTGAGATCTACTGCAGGATTGCTGTGAGGCCCCTGGAGGAGGCATAGACCTTGCCAGCATTCTGAGCTGGTAACCAAATGACGTTGCTCACCAGTTATTCACTGAGAACCCACTCTTAGCCAGCAAAAAGCCAGAGGCAGCAGGCCGAGCAGTAGCATGGCAGTGAGGTCCTCTGTCCTCCGCCAGCCCTGTCCACCCCAGCCTCTCTTAGTGGATCCCACAGACAACAGAAAATAAAGAGCAGAATGAAAAGAACATGAATTGTGCACGTTTCTTAGAAGTCAGTAAAGGAACACGAGACAAAGAAATGAGGGAGGCACCGTCCAGGTGATAGGGTGATTAGAGAAAACTGACATCTGAGCCATGACCCAGGGTCTGAGAATGATCTAGGGTGGGAGCAGAACATCGCAAGCGGGGGTGCTCCACCAGGACGTGGTCGTTCTTGGTCATCAGGAGTAGACATTGATGTTGTCAGCTGTGTATGTCTGAATATGTCTGGGTTGGAGATTTCAATCCAGGAGACCCCAGTGCTCTGTTGTTTAGTGTTCTGGACTGGATGAAATGATGAGAGGGTAGAGGAAGAGAAGGAAAAGGCCACAGACAGAGCCTTGAAGAGCATCAGCATTTTTCTTCCTTCCTCCCTCCCTCCCTCCTTCTTCCTTCCTTCTTTCCTTCCTTCTTCCTTCCTTCCTTCTTTTCTTTCTTTCTTTCTTTCTTTCTTTCTTTGGTTGAACAGACAAGAAGCCCGAGAAGGCAGGGAACGAGGGCAGCCAGGGAAGCAGGAGGAGAGGCAGGAGTGAGCATTGTCATGACAGTAGATATTTGCCAGCCCAGTGCTGAGCACTAGAAAGAGAAGGCCTTCCTGGGTCAGCTGGGCTCCGAGCCCAAGCCCAAGAGCAGGGTTTCACCCTTCACCATTCTCTCCCTGGGCCACCCATATGTGCACTGCCACCACCCAGCCCTTCTGCCCTTGCCTCGTCCATTCTTGGTCAGCTGTTTGCTGAGGGACATGAGATGGGACTCCATAGAGTTTGTTTTCAACCTCAGAGGCAGAAGCAACCAATGTCCCATCTGTGCAGTATTTGCTTCTCTGAGCTGGACACTTGGGGGTGATCAGAGGACCAGTCTGCTTTCCCCCTGACCTGCACTCCTCACCGCTTTGCCTAAGCCCTCCTCCACCCCTTCTTCCTGGTTCTTTCCAAGAACTTTCTTGATGAGAGCCAAGTGTCATATTCCCTTGATCTGAGAACTTCTCCCTGTCTTCGCACTTCAGAGTTTCTAGGCATCCACCATGGGTCAGTTAGCTGCAGTCAACTGTGGTCTAGAAGCAGGTGATCCTCCTTCTGAAGTGTCCTCACAAGATCAGCGGAGTCTAACCTACATCGCCACGCCTAGATTGCTCACCTCACTTCATCTCAGCTCGCATCACATCCTCACAAGAAGGGTGGGTACAGGATGAGAAGATAATTTGAGAGAGAGAGAGAGACCACATTCACCTAACCTTTTTTTTACAGGATACCATTACACTTTTTCTATTTTATTATTATTATTGTTGTTAACTTCTTATGGTGCCTAACATATAAATTAAACTTTATCATAGATATGTAAAGATCATTGAAAAGCATAACATCCCTAGGGTTCAGTACTACCTGTGGTTTCAGGCATCCCCTGGGGGTCTTGGAACACATCCCCTGTGGATAAGGGCGGCCTCTGTATACAGAATGTGCCCACCATTTCCGTTAAAGGGATGTGAGAGGTTTTCTTCAGCAGGTAGGAGAGAGCTAAACAGGAAGCTTTCAAATCAGTCACATTGTTTCCAACATCATAAAGGGATCACTACTGGAGCCAGAAGTTACTTTTTTGACACAAAATAACTGGCCGACCAGTTGCTTGGGTCCTTCACACCCAACACAGAGTCAGGACCCATGGAAGGGGGTTCTCCAGGTAACTTCCCGTCTACACTCGGATTCTGACTCTGGACCTGGAAACAAGTGCTTTAATGGTAGAAGATTAAAATATTTTTATGCAATCAGTAAATTCTGTTATTAAACATTACAGCAGCTAAATTAAATGATAAGAATAAGTAGTATTTTGAAATTCTGAACATCTTATAATTAGACCAGCCTTTAAAAAAATATTCCAAGTTAAGGCACATTAGAATGTATTCCACAACATGGAGACAGCCTGACAAAGAAACATTATTCTTAGATTTACAATTAATTACCCTTATGTCTATACCTTGCATTCAATTTGCATATCTTAAAAGTGCTGTAAATTTCACAGGACTCCCTGTTATTTAAGATCATACCACTTAGTAAAAGTTTCTTCAGTGATAACTTTCTCTTGATTATGTAGTTGTGAGGTCAGTAAATCTGGCTCTACTTTGCTCTCCGGTGTTATAATTTTTCTTTTTTTGTGTGTTTTTCATTATTTGGCTCCTTGTTCCTTCTGCCCTCTCATTTATTATTCCCCAAAGAACCACCAGATAGAGAAGCTGGCTGGAAGACTAAGTGAGTGGTCAGAGCCCGAGATGTTATCTTTCCCCCACTACGCATTGGTACTGGGTATCTGACATGTTCTATACATCTTTCCGGTGCCAACCTCATTAAACAAACACAACTTGATGTATAGCTCTCAAGAAATGAAATTTTATGCAACAGATTTGTTCTTGCCCCGATTGGATGCTCTGTCCCCTCAACTTGTCCCCCCATCTCTCCCTCTTCCCCTTCCTTAGCCCTGCATCCCTAAAGTGAGCTGGTGGGTTGTGATTTCTTGTTGCATTTTCATAGGGTGACCACTAAGTATCATAACCTTTCATGTGGCTGGATTTTTATGCTCACCATGAATGCTATATTTTAAAAAGACCACACTGGATTTTCTAAATTATTCATAAGGAGCCATTAGCATGGTAAAAAATATTGTATATTATGGAGATTGCCACTAAATGTGTTTACCTTGAGCTGAGACCCATGTAGCCCACGCTTTAATCCCCACCCACCTGCTGTCCTGTTTTGTGCCTTAAGAAGTGACCCCATGTGAAAGTGCTCTAGGTGGGACTCCATTGCAAGGGACTGCACCAGCCTCTCAGGAGAGGGGTGTGGAACACTTGCAGAATTGTAAATATCAACTAGACTATTACAAACAATTTAAATAATTTAAAAAGATAAAATATTTCAACAAAAGGCAACTGATAGTTTAATAAGATGATTTTCTGCTTTTTTAAAATAATTTATTATTTTTTTTATAAACATATTTTTATCCCCAGGGGTACATGTCTGCTTTTTTTTTCTTTCAAGATTTTATTTATTTATTTGACAGACAGAGATCACAAGTAGGCAGAGAGGCAGGCAGAGAGAAGGGAGGAAGCAGGCTCCCTGCGGAGCAGAGAGCTCAATGCGGGGCTGGATCCCAGGACCCTGGGATCATGACCTGAGCCGAAGGCAGAGGCTTTAGCCCACTGAGCCACCCAGGCGCCCCTGATTTTCTCCTTTTAAAAGAAAAAGCCACGAACAAAATTAGACCTGGTTTCACCACTAAGTAAAATTTTGAGCTGCCTTTTTTTTTTTTGGTTTTGTTTTGTTTTCTCCAAATATATAAATATATATATATTTTACAATCATTGAGCAAACCTAATATTCCACTTTGAAACCGGGTGTGACTTGAAATGGAGATGAACATGTGGTGCACCATGCTATATAGATTTTGTCTTAGGAGGGTTTGGTTCAGAGTATTGCAACCTGGCATGTGAGAGCACGATCCCTGGGCTTTTGGAACAATGAAGAGGAAAAAAATTCCCTCCCCCCCCTTTAATTTTATTTTAAGCACGATCAGGTAATTTCCCATGGCTTTCTCTTCTCACTTATTAATTGGCAGTTTATTAAAGCAATTTTTAAAAAGTGAATACCATTACCATTTGTCCACTAAAAACTACCAGAGCCCTGAGTGGTACTGGATGTCAGGGAAGGAAGAGAAGGCTGGCCAGGAAGGGAGTGGTTCCTGGCAGATATGCAGGTACACCTCCAGCAGCCTGGTTCCCCTCCCCATCGGGAGAGAGTGACATTGGCCGAGCATTATAGCTCCCCAAGAAGGTGTTCGTCTTCCTCCTTTTGCTTGCCCTCTCTCCCTTCCTCACTCCTAGGTATCTCCTTACTCCTCCTGGGAGGTGGGTGAATGAAAGACTTTTTACAAATTTATTAATTTCTGACAGTGACATTCCTCATGACGATTCAATATGTAAGTGAGTTCCTGTGATTTCTGAAAGCCCATTTATCCTGGCTTTTGATGGGCTGAATGCAAGTACATGTGGCAAGTGGTTCTCTCCTCGTTGATTATACTATAATATTTCTCTTAAAATCATTTTTAAAAGCCTCCCGAAAATTTGAATAATACTTTTGCAAAGAACATAAAGCTACACCTCAGATTAGCCGTCCTAGAATACCTTGGCAAAAGTATTCAAGTAGCAAGAGTTTTCCTAGTCTTATGTCCTATATACATCTGTTAAATTACTCTGAGATCTCATTAAATAAAGCTAATGTACTTGTAAAACAGTAGGGAGAGACAGTTTATCATTGTAACTGTTAGAGAGAGCCATTCGGGTAGGGAGGGAGCCAAGAAGACTAGGTATATGCTGGTCAGTGTAGATGTTTCTAAGTCATAAATCTTGGCTCTTTCCCGCCTAGTTATTGTGTATTTCTTTAGGTGAGAGATTGATTGTAGCAGCTGAAGATGAATTTGCCCATAGTCCCTTTCTTCTTCTTCTTCTTCTTCGTCTTCTTCTTCTTTTTTTTATACTCCTGATGCTTCGCCAAGGTGATAATGCTTTTTCTCCCCCCTGCAATCATTTGTTTCAGATTAAAAGCATGAAATGGCACAGAGAAACACGGGGAGGCTGGTCTCTGTGGTCGGGCAAACATGAGGGCATGAAGATGTATAATGTCCCACGCGGGAGGAAGCCCTCGCTGGGCCCCGCAGGATTTATAACAGGCTCACCTGAAGGAGAAACAGGGGCACTTCCACCATTAGATACCTGGAAAGGCGCTGTCATTTCCTCACTGAGGACTTTTCAAGCAGATGGTAAAAGGGGTTTAATTTGAAAACACTGAAACATTGTGTATGCTCAAAACCATGACAATTGCAGTTTTCTTGTCTGCACTCAGGGAAATGTGTGTCTGGATCATCTCGTGGCCCGAATGGGGAGAAAAGGTACTTTTCATGAATATATATAGATGCTGAATTTATAAGGATCAATATAGTCGCCAAATGTTGTACAACATGTCAGGATATCATAAAAAGCAGGCAGTTCTACATAAAATACCAGCTTAATCTTGGAGATTTTAAAGCCTCATTAAAATGTGGATAAAGTCCATATATGGAAAGGCAGCCTTCAAAAGGTTGAAGTTATATATCTGTAGGGCAGGCATGGTAACGGCCACTTGTGAATGTCAGTGGCCTTGTGGGGTGCAGCGGATGGTGGCCAGGGACTTCAGGCTGGGGTGTGTCCTCGCTGGAGGGGGGGCGGCACTGTGCGACCACGCCCAGGTGCCTCCCCATGTTCCCTTCTAGGACAGCGGGTTTAGTTGGAGAATCCATAGTGGACAGTCAGGTCTTGCCATCTTTGGCAAGCGGGTACATCTCTTTGTTGAATTGTAGGTCAGCTCCCTCGGCAGCAGAGCGGAGGTCAAGAGGACCACATCGGGTTTGGGGGATGCGATTGGGTGATATGGAGACTCAGGACGATCGCCTGGGGGTTGGAGGAAGAACTGACTGCCTGAACGGTTCCCCCTTTCTGTCCCCAGCAGCCCAGGGGTGAAGTGGTGAAGTTACCCATTGGGAAATATTCATGCCCAGAAAACAAGGCTCCTGCTCCCCGGTGTCTGGCTTCCCAGTCCCATCGAAGTCACAGCTTCTGATCGAGGCTGCTGGTTCTTCTGGTTCTGAGAATGAGCCGGACCTCCCGGGGCCATGTTGGTGTTTGCACCCTTGTTGGAAGTCTCCGTGGTTTGGGCTCGTTTGCTTGTTTTTTTTTTTTCCAGAGAAACTTTGAAAGTCACGCAAGTACTTTGATCCTGACCTTTCTGCAACACTGGCCCACATTCACCGCTTGTCAGCAGCACAAGATGGCCAGAAGTCATCCGTCACTGCCAGCCGTCACTCTGTCGCCTTTCCCATCAGCCCCATTACCCGGGATCAGGAGAGAGTGGAGCCTCGTGTCGGAAGGATCATTAAACTTGAGGCTGCCAAGGTAGCACAGGTAGGCCAGGTGGCCTGTTGTTATTTATAATAAAGGAAAGCACAGCAGAAGTGCCTGCCGGTGGCCCAGGAGGCTGGCAGAGGACGCCTGAGCAGTGTCATCGCTGAAGGACAGTTAAAAGTGGACTCTCCCCCCCTCACTGTAAGCAAAGAGGATTTATTGAACATCTGTTCTGTACATGGCTGGGAAGATTGATTAATTTAATTGCTCACACTTTGCTTAAGTAACATTTGAATACTTAATGTCAAGTTTGAAGGATATTCCAACGTTTGCCTGCACACCTTCTCCTTAAGGTTGCAGAGGGAGCTCTGGAAGGGGGTGGGAGAGTGTGGCCGTCTGGAGCCCCTTCTAAATCCTTCTTCTGTGAGAGCCTGCAGGAGTTGCCAGTGGGAAAAGCTGCCTCTTTTCATAAAAGCAACTAGTTACTTTTCACATTTTCCCATTGTGATAAATCATTAATGTAATGAGGTTGGATCTTCTTCGCTGAGTGGTGGTAATTTTCCCTCTGGTATCAACCGTGGAGACAGTTGAGCACATTATATATTTCTGTACCCTTTAACATAATACCGTAATCGTATGAAAGTACCAGATGAGTTAAAGCTGTAATAATTTATTGCAGGTTACAGTCAGGCGGTGTATTTAGAAGGAACTCCTGAAGGTTCTCCAGAAAACCAGGCTTGAAAACGCTTCTCAGCTCGTCGACATCCACCTTTCCCTTATTGGCTGGTTTTTCCCTCCTGTCAAGAGTCAGTCTGATCCATTTTTGAGGAGGAGGTGCCTCAGAAATGCCAGATGTCCCTTTAATAACCTTTATTTGGGGAGGTCCAGGAAAACCCGTGCATCACATGCATTGAAACACTCACTTCTAGACCTCATGTCCAGAATCAGTCCCGACCACACACACCCAGACCAGAGCATGGAGGCGAACGTTGTTAATATATCCCACAGACACTTCCCTTCCACCCTGCAAAGTCAGTAAACATTGAGAGTGGGGTTCCTTTTACATAAAAAAGGAAGCACACCCAAGTTTTCATGGACATGTCTGCAGTGGGAATGAGGCTTGCTGGTCTAGAACAATGGCCAGTGTCTGAACTTGGGTTGAAAAATGACTCGGAAGGATTTTTCTTTATTTACAAAAACAAAATATGCCCGTCTCTGTTTCATTCTGTTTGGGATTACCACTTTGCATGACTTCATCCATTCATTTCCCCACTCAACAACCCTGTTGTGGACTCTCAAATCCTTCAAAAGCAGAGAACATGGCTATTTTGCCAGAGACTTCTTTTAGGATTTTATACTGAGACAGCCTTTTCAGTTTAAATGTTTAAGAAAATGTATAAATGTTTTTTTTTTTTTTTTTTGAGATGAGGGAAGATGAGGCGGGGTAATGAGAAGGGAGGTGAATATTTAACCCAATTGGAAATCAGCACCAACCCTTGCCTTTCTATTGTCAGAGATGCTGTGTACGTATCGTGCTCACAAAAAATGCTCACATCTGGGAATGCTGGGACCTGGGAGGCTGCACTCCGAATTTATTGCCCAGAACCAGAGACAGGAAGAAAAATCAGAGAACTGAAGGCTGGGAAGGACTTTACCAACCGAGCTCTGGGCTCCAGGGCGAGTCCTTAATAGGAGCCTGGGTATGTTTTTAGGGATGCTACAAGCAGAGATAATTTTTAGCAAAGGATGATCTTCGGTCATGTCTGATTGAAGGCAGGTGTGGCGCGGACCGATACTTCGAGAGATGCCCGCCTGTCCCCTGCTCTGACCGTGTACAATACATCCCACGCCGGGCCTTAGACTGTCAAGGCCAGAGCTAGGTGCCTGGGTTACGCGTATCCTTCTCCATCAGTCATACTGCAGGGAGCAGACAATTAATTCTGGAGCAAAATTGAAAGTCAGAGGCAGAGTCTGAAAGAACAGAATGACAATTATAAAGTGCCCCAGCCTCGCATTAATCTCCCTCACTTCAGGCCTGTCACAGCCGGCCTGGCTGTGACTAATGCCAAGCTTTGCATACAGTGGTCACAGACACGAGCAGCATGCTCCCTTTACAGCGCCCGCGATGCGCTTTGTTGGGTTTTTGACTCCTGTGGAATCGTTGAAAAAACATCGCCGCTGGTCATAGGTAAGGGGACAGAGTTTCTCCATCAGGCACCCGCTGATGGATGCCCGGATCTGGGACCCACTGCGGGAGCAGTGGAAAGCTGCTCTCTCTCCCTCACAAAATATGCATTTCCCTCTCCTCTTTCTACTTCTCCATCCCACCTCTCCTTCGTAACATCTTGGACTCAGTTCTCACTGTTTCACTGGAGGCGCCCACCTCTTCTTGCTGGTCCTGGTGGGCTCTCTCTCCCTTCTTTCCCTAAAGAGTCTCCTTCCTCCCATTCTGCGGTGGGAGGGATTAGTTCAAGTGTGGCTGGGCGTGCAGGTCGTGTGGGGCAGGCATGATCGCAGGGGAGTCCGAAACAAGCATTTGGGACGGGTTCATTCTTACCGGGGAGCTTTAGGAGAAATACAAATGGGAAATAGTGGCGTGTGGCTCCAAAGGTGTGGCGGGCCCCCGCGTGGCCATGGGACTAGGGGGCCCTCATGACTTTCTGAAGCCTAGCCAGTTCCGTGGCCCCACTGGAGAGTTGGGAAAAAGCGGTAGGGGTGGTTAATCAAGTACGGGGTCAGTAAACACCTGAACAAATCTAACCCACCTGAGGAAAGGAGACATGATTTCTCTAACAGGAATCAGGAGTCCCTGATTCAATTGAGTTTTTCTGAGTAAAGAGAAGGGAACCTAGGGAGCAGGCATCATGACCGATTTCAGCAAGCTGTGTGAAGGTTTCCCTTCAAAAATGGTTAAACACCCCAGCATTGGGGGACCTTTGCATCCGTGTATGTTTGCTTGAGGGACATTAAGCAAAAGGTGGGGTTCAACAGCGATTTCTTAGATGTGGAATCACACTTCCCAGGGAGCGTCCATAGAGCCAGCTTATGGGAAAGGCTGCTGGAAGACCCCACAGCCAAGCCGAGTGAGCAGAAAAGTGGCAAGTGGACTTGTTGTGGTGGGGGGAAGGTCCGCAGGGGTGGGTAAGGGGAACGTCAGGGCACGTCCTGGGAAAGAGGCTCCTTCTGAAAGTCGCCAGCCTGTTCCCTCAATGCAGCTACAAGAGGCATCAAACTGATTACGCAGAAAACAAACTAAAAGCACAAGGTCACCTCCATGAGACCCCAGGTGTATCCATCCTCTCAAGAGGTTGGCCTCTGTGTATGAATTTATTTATTTTTTAATTTTTATTTATTATTTTTTAAAAAAATTTATCTATTTGTTTCTCAGAGAGCAAGAGAGTGCACAGGCAGGGGGAGCAGCAGGCAGATGGAGAAGTGGGCTCCCCACTGAGCAGGGAGCTGGATGGTGGACTCAATCGCAGGACCCTGGGATCATGACCTGAGCCAAAGGTAGTTGCTTAACTGACTGAGCCACCCAGGTGTCCCTCGGTGTGTTAATTTAGTACCTAGTAGGGTGCATTCCGTTGGCACACAGCCTGCTGCACAGTGGCCAACCCCTGTCCCTGTAGCCCCCGTGAGCAGTTCAGTCACAACAGAGGCCATTAGGGCCTCTGCATCAACAGAGCTACCTCCAAACCAGCCCTATAAGGGTGCTCAGACTGTTTACTGCACCTGTGCCAGGGAGGGGGCAGTGCTGGTCTTTTGTGCCCCATCCTCTGCTTTCCATTGTCCCTTTGATGCCTCCTGAATTGATGCGACCCTACACAGGATAGACCAGGGGACCACTCTGCCCACTCCTTGTCCTTTCTTCTAGCTTCCATACAGCCTACTCTCGCCCCATCTGCCCACTGGGATAAGACAGCCCCTGCTGCCCTGGGCCCCCAGGGTAGCCTCCGATGACACCGTGAGGTCTGTTCACACCACTCTCCTCCTGTTCCTTGTCCTCACCTGACTTATTCCATAGAGCCTTTCCCATACCAGTTCCTGCTGCTCCATGTGATCACTATCCCAGTGTGACGCTGGTGAATAGTGATTCTGCAATGCTTATGGAGGTGAATTCTCCATCAATTCACCTTTTTTTTTTTGCAATTTTTTTGAATTGTTGCAATTCAAAACATTTCAACAATGCAATGCTCAGCACCTGCCCCCTCACCAAAATGCCTTGCTCACGGACCCTCTCAACTCACTGTTGATTAAAAGACCTCTTAAAAGCTTTAATCTGCCATCACATACTGGACACGAGGGAAATTTGTAGAGAGCTTCCCTGAAATGTCTCTGAGCACAGAAGCCTTGCCTGGACCTGTATGACCAGGAGACATAGTAGAGCCTGTCTTCCTGGCCAAAGGGGTTGCATTGCTCTAGACATGCCTTTTTTTTTTTTTTTTTTTTTTTTTTTTTTTTTTTTTTTTTTTTTTAGATTTCTTTATTTATTTGAGAGAGAGAGAGAGAGAGAATGTGAGCAGGGGGAGAGCAGAGGGAGAGGGAGAGAGAGAATCTCAAGCAGACTCCAGACTGAGTGCAGAGCCTTACACTGGGCTCGATCTCTTGAGCTTGAGATCATGACCTGAGCCAAAACCAAGAGTTGGACGTTTAACTGAACCATGTCTGTGTTCTAAGAGGGGATGCCACAAGACAAAGAAATGATTCCATTCCAAGAACAGAGTAGTAGATGTAATTTCTGACCGGGAACCTGAGGACATGGTTCTGGGTCTGACTTCACAGGTCTTTAGCTGTAGGGCCTTGGGTGGACCACGCCCCCTCTCTAGATTTGTGTCCTGGTCTCTAGAGAATGGGGTTGGACCTGTCAGTCCCTGTAAGTGCCTGCCAGCTCACAGGCTTGTGATATTGTGTACTTGTCAATCTGTTCTCACCAGTTCTGTCCATATCCCACCCCTGCTCTCACCCTAGGGTCTGAGCCACCTTTTTAGAATGAATGAATTTGGCAAATGCGGGTGATGGGGGTAAGCAGGCCAATAAAGGAAAGAACATTCCCTCGCTGGAGCGGGGCATCTACTCAGGCCAGCATGAGCTCACACCTCTTAGCCCTATGGATCCATTAACATTGCAAAAGACTTTGATGGACTTTGGGGAATTGTGCAACATTGATTTTATTGTCATCTTTTTTGCACAAGCAGTAAATAGGCCAACATTTTAGGTACAGAGTAATTATTCCCAAAAAGCAAGACATCAAAATAAAGTTTAATAGTTAGCAGCCCGACATTTTGACAGGAGACTTTTGGAAGTTCCAGACATGTCTCCAAGCTAGCAAAAAGGTTAAAGAAAATTGTGCTGCATGGGAGATACAAGAGTGGCCTGCCGTGGGGTGCAGAGATCCTGGGCCGGCTCCCACAGACTGGTGTGGAGGAGACACTAGGGGGATCACTGCAAGTCCGTGATTGAGCTTGTCCCTTCCATTAATGCCACATGTCTCCTAAGGACCACAGGTGGCAGGATGACAGCTATTGTTGCTCCAAACCTTGGGTTTTTGCTCACCTGGAAGCAGAATGTACAGGTATAGGAAGGGTATCTATTCCACCCAGGAAGTGGGGTGGGTGGGACGTGGGGGCTCTACCGTAGATTCTCCAGAATAGTGGGGGAATCAGAAGACTTGCACCCCTGGCTTAAAAGGAGCTCTTTTGTTTTGATATCTAACTTAAAATGAATCCTAAGATATTAGTTAGGTTTTCATTAAATCACATAATAGCTTTGCCTTCCCTGATGTCACCTTGGCCAATGGGGCCCCATCTTGGGCTTGGTGGATGGCTGGTGTCTCTCTTTGGCTATGTTGGTGAGGAAGGGCTTTACCTGGTATGGAGCTTACAAGGCAGGCTGAGAGAGGGTGGCCCCTGCATCCTGGGGAGATTGCTGTCTCTGGCCTCTGGACAGACTTGTCCTCTTGGTCTGGCTGCCCTTCTGACTCCTCAGTGACCCCTAAATCCTTGCTTTTTCTTCTAGATCTGGAGCATGTGTGTTTGTATGTAGTGGTGGATGCTTGAAGGCTCGTCTGAGTGGACTTGAACACAATCCCTGAGCTCAATTCTTTAGAATACATGTCCTTCTTCTTCCCAGAGTCAATTATTTAGGGATTATTTGTTTTTCCAGGCCACCTTTTGATTTTCTTCCCCAGTGTACTTCTGTGTTGGTTGTAGGTCCATGCAGGGTCTGGCCTCCTTCCAGTCCAAGTATAGAAAATTTTACCTCTGTACAGTAGCTGGTAGCATCATTTCTATTTGGATGTTGGCATGGGGCAGTCATTTAAAGTCTTATTGAGTGAAAGAGTCATTCCAGGAGCACATGTGAAGAAAGAAAGCTTCTGAGCTTGCTTCTATGTCTGAATGAATCAGCTCAGAATTTTCCTTCGCTTTGCCCTGTTCCTTCAATGAGCCCAGAGGAGAAATGGTGGCAAGTTGTTTGTCGAGGAAGAGTGGAAAAGGACTTCCTCTTTAGGCATCCTAAGACTCTGCATTTTGGAAGAGGCTCTCCAATGGCAGAAGGGAGCCTGAGAACTTTGTGATGGCCCTTAGCTTTCCACGGGCCACGGACTGACCTCTGTTACATGCAGTCTCTGGTTTCTCAGAAGATTCAATGCACACACTCATCTCTGGTTCTTTGCACCTGATCTTCCCTCTGCCTGGAAGGGTCCCCTGTTCCTTCTGTTCCATTCAGACATCTTTTTGTACAGGGATCCTTCTATGTTCAATGTAGACTGATGTAAGTTCACGAGTTTGTTTGGCCAAGAACTTGTCTCATTGCTGTGAGTAGCCACTTTTTTGTGCCTCTGTGTATTTTGCTCTGCAATGGCTGGGATCACCTTGCTCAGCTCCCATCCCAGCACCGAGGAGAGGTTATGGCACCAGGAAGACACATGAGCACTTCCTGAAGGAATGTCAGTCCTATGCATCCAACTAATTACTCTTGACCATATTTATGAGTGTAGAGAACTATTTTGTCAGTTTACAGGGATCTTTGTTATTTCTGTGGCTCTGTCTCTGAAGGTCTTCTTAGATAATCTTTTATCTCCATCCCTAGCAATTCCAAGGAGAAGCAACAAAAATAGACTTTGATTATAATAACAGAGTAACTTGTATGATTTAAAAATCAGCAAAGAGGGAAAATTGAGGTATAATTGACACATAGCATTGTGTAAGTTTAAGATGTACATCATGTGGATTCAATACACGTACATATTGTGAAATGATGACCTCCATAGCCTTAGGTAACCCCTCCATCCCATCACGTAGTTGGCATTTCTTCTTTTTGTGGTGAGAACATTTAAGATCTATTCTCTTATGAACTATCAAGTATATAATACACTATTATTAGCTATAATCACCATGTTGAATGTTAGCTCCTCAGAAGTTTTTTAAAAAAGATTTATTTACTTATTTGAGAGAGAGAAGGTGGGGAAGGGACAAAGGGAGATGGAAAGAGAGAGAGAATCTCAAGCAAATTCTCTGCTGGGCGTGGGGTCCAATAAGGAAATTGATATCACAATTCTGAGATCATGACCTGAGCCCAAGAGCTGGACACTTAACCAAATAACCCACCCAGGTGCCCCAGCTCCTCAGAATTGTTAATCTTCTATCTGGAATTTTGGATCCTTTGACCAATATCTCCTTATTCCCCACTCCCTGTCCCTAGCCTCCGGCAACCACCACTTTACTCTCTGTTTCTCTGAGTTCTGGTTTGTTAGATTCTGCATGTAGGTGAGATCCTATAGTGTTTGTCTTTCTCTGTCTGACTTATCTCATTCAACATAATGCCCTCCCCGTCCATCCATGTTGTAGCAAACAAAAGGATTTCCCTCTTTTTTATAGTGGAATAATATTTCATTGTATGTGTATGCATATACCACGTGTTCTTTATCTGTCCATCAGTTGACCAATGTTTCAGTTGTTGCCACATCTTGTCTACTGTGAACAATGCTTCAGTGAATGCGGGGGTGTTCATAACTCCTTGAGATCCTGTTTTCACTTCCTTTGACTATATACCCAGTAGTGGAATTGCTGGATTGTATGGTGGTTTTATTTTTAATTTTTTTTGAGGAAGGTTCATGCTGTTTAGCATATAGTTTTTCCAAAACAAGTGTTTGGAATCCCCATCAGGGATGCTAAGGATAACAGGAGGGATACACCAGGAGAGCCTCTTGCCCCTGAGTCACTGGCAAGGTTAAGGAATTCTAACCAAGGGAGCATTCTAACCAAATTGCATCTGGGCTGAGGAGGTCCCAACTGTCTTTTTTTTTTTTTTTTTCAAAAAATTTTAAAGATTTTATTTATTTGACACAGAGAGAGAGATCACAAGTAGGCAGAGAGACAGGCAGAGAGAGAGAGAGGGGGAAGCAGGCTCCCCGCTGAGCAGAGAGCCGGATGTGGGGCTTGATCCCAGGACCCTGGGATCATGACCTGAGCTGAAGGCAGAGACTTAACCCACTGAGCCACCCAGGTGCCCCGGTCCCAACTGTCTTGCTTGTGCCCTGCAATAGAGCAGCAGCTTCTCTATGCTGGGAATTTCTACTTCCCTCTGTCTGGCAACCAGGGCAGACCTCCACCCCAATGTCACTTTTGACTCTCCTTGGACTCCACAGAAATCATCCCTCCTGCCAGTATGGAGATTATAGTTCTTCATTCTAGTTGAACCACCAGGGGTGGCTTTCAAGACCATGAAGAGAGTCTGAAGGCCTGACTCTTCAGTCTGTCATGGGGTACGTTTCCAAACCCAAATGTCAAATACCCAACTGGATGTTTTGCTTCTACAAGGCTAAACTATCGAATGAGATGCAATTCTTAGATATTATTTCCTTTTTATTTCATTATTTTTTCATTCATATTTCATTTCATAATTTTTATCATCATAGTCATTATTCCCATGATCGATTTTTGGTATTCAGAGGGTCAACTAGGCCATGAAGTGTCAGTGGCTGGCTTTCAGTTCCTGCTCTGCCGCCTGCTCACATGTGACATTCATCTTCTCAGCCTCAGTTCCACCATTTGTAAATAATGAAAATACTAACCCCGACTTCCTTGGGTGGCTGCAAGCATTAGACGGGCAAATGCATGGGAAATGCGGTTGTGGGGAGGCTGCACCCTTCAGCAGGGCTGACTGGAGGCAAGGCTCTGAGGGAGCTCAGAAATTTCCTAGCACAACTTGACCTGGGGGGTCTTATTTTGGGGATTGAGGACAGGGTTTCTGGTATTTTTCTGTGTCTTCATTTTCCAGAAAAGTCTCAAAGAAAGGCCTGGATCAGCACTCTCTCTGGGTGTGAGTACCATTCAGTCATCTTCCCAAGGCCAAGGAAAATCAAAGTCAGGACATTCAAATGGAAACACCCCGTGGTTATACTCCTTCCTTTGGAAAAAAAAAAAAGAAAGAAAGAAAGAAAAGGAAAAAAACCCACATCGCTCTCCTTTTGTGCCACTACAAACATTGCGACGTTTTTGGCGGGAAGGGGAAGTTATTTTGTGTATGTGTGAACGAGAATTTTGATAGACAGGGCAAGTTGCAATCCAATTCCAAACTATAGATTTTCAAGCAGATTGATGCAACAAATTGTTAGCAAATAGCAGTTTGCAATTTGATGCTAATTAGACATAAGGCAAATATGTGCCATGACAAATTAGCAGCGAACCATACTGCAGAGGATTAGCGAGAGCTGGCACAGCCCGAGCCCAGCTCCGCACACCTCCCTGTCGCCGTCATAGGCGTCACCGTCGGGGCCTGAGCCAGCCTCGCCTCTCTGTGAGCAGAAGCTGGAGAGGAGACCAGGAACATCCCAGGCCAATGCTCAGAGTGATGCTTTACGTCTTTGTCTTCCACCTGTGCCTGCTTGCGGGTCAGCGTGGCCTTTCCCAAGAGCAGCAGAAGGTTCTGGGAAGCTCATATGATATACATATATTTATGGTATAAATTGAAAAATAATCCTGGAAACATTTAAAAATACCGACAGACAAAAAATCAGAGCAAAGCGGAGCAGAAGGAAGGAAGGAAGGAAGGAGAAAAGGGAGGGAAGGAAGGAAGGAAGGAAGGAAAAAAAGAAGAATGAAAGAAAGAAAGGCAACCCAAAGACAACCATTATTACCACTATTAGTAGTTTGGTATTCTCCCACTTAAATCTTTGCTTCCATGAATTATGTGTGTGTGTTATATTATATATATATTATAGGCACATAATATATATTTTATTATTATATAATATATATTGTATAATATATTATTACTAATATAAATAATGTAATATATATTATTTAGTTATTTAAAGCAAAACAATATGTAATTATTTAAAATACATGTAATGATGGAAAACAAAAAAGGCCCATCTAAATGTTGTTTGCAACATTGTCTCACTTAATTTTACATTATGCTCATTTTTTTTCCAGTTCATGGACACAGGTCCTCATCTTCTTAAATAGTTCCACAGTGTGTCCTTCTGTGAATTCTCCCAGCAGTTTAGTCTCCCTGTCCTCTGCTGAGGGACAGCTGGATTGCTTGTAGCTTTCTGCTAATGTCAACACTGCAGCATTGGATGGGTGGAAAATTCACTTCTGTGCACTTGTGTGATTATTCCCGAGGATACCCACCTAGAGGAGAAATGACAGATTCACTGAAGAAAGTTGAATGAATTTTTCTCTTCCTTCAAGGTGGCCATTTCCTAAGCCCTGACCAACGCCAGTTTCAGGCTACTGTTAATTAGATATGCCCCCCTCCTCAGAGTTACTCTGGTGACATTTGGTGTCTTTGTTTATTGTGTTCAATAATTCCTCAGGAATCTTATATCACATGTTACTGGCCTCCTCAGGGTATGTCTCAGGTCCTCACTTCCTACAAACAATCACTGAAAATTGAGTTCATGTCCCATATTACTTTGCTAATTTCTCTGTTATATGGATTTCTATGAGATTTTGAAATCATGAATTCTATGGAGATAGTGTTAATGGTGTGGCTTTGAGAATAAAATGAAACAATGAAGTATTTCTCAAATTTACCTCATCAGAAGTACCTGTGGAGGGTCTTTAAAATAGTAGTTCTCCTTCTTGCTTTGAGTTTCTAGTTCAGTGGGACTTGGAGGGGCTGGGTGGCTCCCAAGGCATCCTTGAGGCATCTTTGGTAAGTACCACTAGAAGCTGAGAAACGCATGCAATATAGTCCTTTCCTCTACCATGGAAACTCCTGGGAGGTGGCGGGGGGGCACATCCTAGAGTCATGTGGGATGAAGGAGACTTCACAGGCTGGACTTACTGTGGGAAGAAAACCAGGAGCTCTCGCTCTGGGCCCTGGGGCTGCCCCTCTTGGCATGCAGTCTAGAGACCTCGTTTCAAACCCCAGGTCTAGGCACTGCTATTATTATGAACTTGGAAACATCCTTTACCTTCTCAGAGCCTACGTTTCCTGGTCTGCAAAATGGGACAAGCCATAAATAATGCACTACCAGAATAAAAAGTAGTGGTATTAGTGTGCACCTTCCCATTCCAATGAGTGTGGCATGGAAACATGTGTGATGAAGATGCAGGAGAAGTTGTAAAGTGATCTGGAATTCCACCAGGCACTGTGGAACGTTGTAAGGAAGTTGAAGTTCTCCTGATATTCAGTAATGAATTTGGAAGCTGTGTTGTTTTGGTTTATATATGTGAAACAGTGTGTCGATGTTTGTGTTTCCACACAGACACACTCAAAAACCGTGTAGTGGTAAGCATAATCCTGTGTCAGGGTGAGTTGTCACTTCTCTAAAAGTGTTACTGTTTTAAATTTTTATTGAGATACAATTAATATATCATAAATTAACTCTTGTAAAATATATAATTCATTAGTTTTAAATTTGTCATGTAACCTAAAACAGTTGTTATTTTCTCATCAGAATAAGCCCTTTTAATGCAAAACATTTTTGGAACTCCTTGACAATTTACTGCATTTTTACTTAAAAAATTGTAATAATGATGTAAATAAATAAATGGAGAAGCAATCATAGTATGAATATCTTTATATCTGAGTAAATGGGAGTTATATGTTTATATGTTTGTGTCTGGAATTTTCTTTTTACCCTAATGGATCCAGGTAATTTTGTGTATATTATTGGTTATTTTTTCTAACTGATCATTGATTTACTTTAGAAAAGTGATTAATTCTTAATTTTTCTTATTTGAGTAATTCACTAATGTCTATTATTAGCTATAATAGATTTTCAGACTTTTTTTTAGGGAGACAATCATAAAATATGTATATAATAATCTTTTTTCTTCTCCTTTACTAAATTAGTATTTTGTATCTTTTTCTTGTCTTATTGCTTTGGATAGAACTTTCAGAAAAAAAGGTGAAATAATGATGATAATATTGGGCATTTTAAAAAAGATTTTACCTTTAAAGTGATGATTCAAATGTTTGATTATGATGTATGATGTATGATTATGATGTATGATTGGTTTGTGGTAGTGTTTTTGTTTTTAATCATTTAAAGCAGTTAGCATCTTATTTTTAGTGTTCTATGCATTTTAAAAATCAGGAATGGCAAATTTTATCAAATATGTTTTCTTCAAATATGTTTCCTTTGTCATACTTGATATCCAAAATTATATTAATATTATATTTCCTTATGTTGAACCATCCTGAGTTTCCTTGAATAATGGACCATTTGTCATTTAATATATATTGCTGGATATGATCCACTGAAGCACTTTGGGTGGCTAGTAAGTGAAAACTATGGATATAAGAGAGCATCTGGAATTCTGGCTGAACCATGCTTATAGCAGCTGGTTTGGAACATAGGGTATGTGGGAGAGTAATGGGAAAAAAACACTAGAAAAATAAACTGGGAATATGGGGGCATGGCACCTGGACTCCTGTAGCAAAGATCTAAATTCTAGTTATATACATTGATGATATTTTAAACTATGAAAGGAGGTGAGAGGCTCAGGACAGTCTTTGGAATGAGATAAGAAAACTCTGATTAGAACTCTGAGAAATGTCTGACTTTCAGAACTCATGAAAATGGTGACAAGGGCCTGTGAGGTCAGAGAAGTAGGAAGAAAAACAGAAGAGAGTAATGGTAAGAAAAGCAAAAGGGGAAAGATCTTCAAAGATGAGGCAGTGGTTGACATTGGTCAAACAAAACAAGAAATGGGAAATGGATTTGGATTTAGTTATCTGAAGGTTTTGATGCAGCATTATATCAGATTAAAATGAGTTAAAGAATTGAGAGATACTGGTAAAAAGAAGACACTAAGGATATAGTCTTATCTTGATTATTATTTTAATATCATATTATTATAGTTATTTACATCCAAATTGTTGATATATGATCCCCAAAGTTGTACACAATAATTCAGCTATATTAAAACATTATGTGGCTATAGGAACACACACAATTAGGGGAGCAAAACCAATGAAGTGGAAAAGCAGCAGGAAACAACTCAGGAAAACAATGTTTAATTTCTTTCTTAAGCCCTCTGGGGGAATTCTCCAGACAGTTTTGAGAATGATCAATAATGAATGTTGCCGTGAATTTATTTTCCTTGCAAATCTTTATTTAAACAGTATGTAATAGGCTGTAGCCTGCAAGTACTCTGGCCTTCCTGGGCCAGTGGGAAGCCCTGGCATTTGGCGAGTGGGTTATGATCACAGAATATCCTTATCTGCACAACAGATAGTCCAGTATCTGGCTGTTGTGAGCTTAAATGATGGTATCATAATTAGCTGGTGTATCACTGTTTTCAAAGTTTTAAAAATCACTGTATGGGAGTCAAATAGATTCATGAGTGGTTTACATAAAAAAAATTAAGATTTCGTATTTATCCCATATCATAATATTGCTCTTATTTCCTTGCTTTCAGTTGTTCTCTAAGTAGAAGGGAAAGGTTTTAAAGCTAGGGATCTAGAAATCAGGCAGAACTCAGAAAATGTCCTGTAGATATTTATTACTGGAATGTATCATTGTGGCTTTGCAGATGAATTTAGACTTTTCTTTGGGATATGGGCATGGGAAGATGTCACCTATTTAAACGTAACCCTTAGCATATGTGTCACATAAAAAAAGGAGGGAATTTTGAATTTGTGGGTGTACATTTGCGCCTCCCATTAAATGCCCCTTTACAAAGTGCCTGACAAGTCGTTTACAGAAAGTATAGATCTAGACTTCTCATTTAAGAGAGTAGAACACAATTTCCTTCCCCACCTTCCCAAGTCATAAAGCTTGGAGACTAGCTGGTCCTACTTTTAAACAATGCACCTTGGACTTTACTTTGCATTAGTCATCTGAATTGTTAGCAAAAAGACAAAACCCTAGCAATCCTTCCCTCACATATTAACTCGAAGACTCTTACTATGATTGGGATAGGGTCTAGGAATCTAAATTACTGACAAGCCCCCTGTGGTTTCAGACATAGATGATTCTCAGATTACTTTTTATTATCCTGCAATTTCTATAGTCTGTAGTGATGCCCCCTCTCATTCCTGATAGAGGTGATTTTTTCCACTTTCTTTCTTTTTCTTAGTACATCTGGTGAGAGGTTTATTGGTTTTATTGGTACTTACAAAGGATGAGTTTTGGTACCATTAATTTTCTCTATTATTGTTCTGTTTTCAAATTCATTGATTTCTGCCCTTCTTTCTTTTTTTTAAATTTCTTTTCAGTGTAACAGAATTCATAGTTTTTGCACCACACCTGGTGCTCCATGCAATGCGTGCCCTCCATAATACCCACACCTGGCTCCCCCAACCTCCCATCCCCTGCCCCTTCAAAACCCTCAGGTTGTTTTTCAGAGTCCATAGTCTGTCATGGTTCATCTCCCCCTCCAATTTCCCTCAACTCCCTTCTCCTCTCCATCTCCCCATGTCCTCCATGTTATTTGTTATGCTCCACAAATAAGCGAAAACACATGATAATTGACTCTCTCTGCTTGACTTATTTCACTCAGCATAATCTCTTCCAGTCCTGTCCATGTTGCTACAAAAGTTGGATATTCATCCTTTCTGATGGAGGCATAATACTCCATAGTGTATATGGACCACATCTTCCTTATCCATTCGTCTGTTGAAGGGCATCTTGGTTCTTTCCACATATTGGCGACCGTGGCCATTGCTGCTATAAACATTGGGGTACAGATGGCCCTTCTTTTCACCACAACTGTGTCTTTGGGGTAAATACCCAGTAGTGCAATTGCAGGGTCATAGGGAAGCTCTATTTTTAATTTCTTAAGGAATCGCCACACTGTTCTCTAAAGTGGCTGCACCAACTTGCATTCCCACCAACAGTGTAAGAGGGTTCCCCTTTCTCCACATCCTCTCCAACACACATTGTTTTCTGTCTTGCTAATTTTGGCCATTCTAACTGGTGTGAGGTGTTAAAATGTCTATACTATCTAGAGCAATCTATACTTTTAATGCCATTCTGATCAAGATTCCACCGGTATTTTTCAAAGAGCTGGAGCAAATAATCCTACAATTTTTATGGAATCAGAAGAGACCCTGAATTGCTAAGGAAATGTTGAAAAACAAAAATAAAACTGGTGGCATCATGTTACCTGATTTCAAGCTTTACTACAAAGCTGTGGTCACCAAGACAGCATGGTACTGGCATCACAACAGACACATAGACCAATGGAACAGAGTAGAGAGCCCAGATATGGACCCTCAACTCTATGGTCAAATAATCTTTGACAAAGCAGGAAAAAATATACAGTGGAAAAAAGATAGTCTCTTCAATAAATGGTTCTGGGAAAATTGGACAGCTATATGTAGAAGAATGAAACTTGACCATTCTCTTACACCGTACACAAAGATGAACTCAAAATGGATAAAGGACCTCAACATGAGACAGGAATCCATCAGAATCCTAGAGGAGAACATAGGCAGTAACCTCTTTGATATCAGCCACAGCAACTTCTTTCAAGATATGTCTCCAAAAGCAAAGGAAACAAAAGCAAAAATGAACTTTTGGGACTTCATCAAGATCAAAAGCTTCTGCACAGCAAAGGAAACAGTCAACAAAACAAAGAGGGAACCCACAGAATGGGAGAAGATATTTGCAAATGACAGTACAGATAAAAGGTTGATATCCAGAATCTATAAAGAACTTCTCAAACTCAACACACACAAAACAGATAATCATATCAAAAAATGTGCAGAAGATATGAACAGACACTTCTCCAATGAAGACATACAAATGGCTATCAGACACATGAAAAAATGTTCATCATCACGAGCCATCAGGGAGATTCAAATTAAAACCACATTGAGATACCACTTCTGCCCTTATTTCTTTTCTTCTGTTTCCTTTGGGTGTACTTAGTTCTTTTACCTAGTTTCTTAGAGTGGGAGCTTAGGTTATCATTTTCAGATATTACTTTTTTCTGTATAAACATTTAATGCTATACATTTCCCTCTAAGCACTGCTATAGTTGTATCCCACAAATTTCAATATGCTGTATTTTCCTTCCCAACCAGTTCAAATTATTTTTTTAAAGATTTTATTTATTTGACAGAGACACGAGAGAGGGAATACAAGCAGGGGGAGTAGGAGAGGGAGAAGCAGGCCTCCCGCCAAACGAGCAGAGAGCCTGATATGGGGCTCGATCCCAGGATGATGGGATCATGACCTGGGCCGAAGGCAGAGGCTTAACCCATTGAGCCACCCAGGTGCCCCCCAAAGTATTTTTTAATTTCCTGGACTATTATTCAAGTTTAACTCATTTGTGACTTTCCATTTAAAGTAGGGTTCTTTGAGACAGAATATAGTTGGGTATTGTTTCATTTTTTAAATCTACTCTGACAATCTTTGTCTTCTAATTGGGGTGTTTAGGCCATTTATGTTAATGTAATTATTAATACATTCATGTTTAAATTTACCATCTTGATAATTGTTTTCTATTAGTCCCATCTGTTCTTAACTTTCCTCTTTTTCTGCCTTCATTTAGAGTAATTGAGTACGTATTATGATTCTATTTTATCTATTTTGTTGACATATTAACTATAACTCTTCATTGTGTTATTTTAGTGGCTGCCTTAGGTTTATAGTATGTATCTGTCACCTATAAGTCAGTCTTCAATAATATTGAAGACTTCTTCAATAATATTGTAACACTTCTTATATGGTGAAGAAACTTACAACTGCTTACTTCCAATCCTCCTTCTCTTAGCCTTTTTACTATCATCATAACACATTTTACTTCTATGTGTGTTATAATACCACAGTATATTGGGTTTTTTTTTTGCTTTAATCAGTGAATTATCTTCTAAAGAGATTATAAAATAAGAAAAAATTCTTTCATTTTTACCCATTTGTTTACCATTCTCTTCTTCATTCTTTTGTATTGATTCAGATTTCTATTTGGTATCATTTTACTTCTTTCTGAAGGATTGCCTTTATCATTTCTTATAGCGCTGGTCTGCTGGTGATGAATTCTTTCAGTTTTTGTATGTCTCAAAGGCCTTTATTTTACCTTCATTTTTCACAAATAATTTTGCTTGATATAGAACTGTAGGTTAGATTTCCCCCCAGTACTTTAAAGATGTTTCACTGTCTTCTGGATTATATTTTTGTTTCTTTTTTTAAAAATGGCTATGTTCTATATTTTATTTTTTGCATGATTTTTTAGTATAACTCTGCTGTCATTCTATTTATTTTTCTGTGTATAATGTGTCTTCTGTTCTATGGCTTATTTTAAGATTATCTCTTTATCAATGGCTCTAAGCAATTTGATTACATTATATCTTGTTTTTTCCTCATGCTTTCTGTGTTTGGGATTTGTTGAATTTATTTGATCTGTGAGTTCACAGTTTTTGTGAAATTTGGAAAAGATTCAGCCACTATGTATTCAAATATTTTTTTCACCATTCCTTCTTCTGGGACTCCAATATTAATTCACTTAAAGTTTTCATGCATCTCAATGTTCATTTTTACAATCTTTTTATTTTTCTGTGTTTCATTTTGGATAGTGCACTTATTTTTCTTCTTTAGTCGAATCTGTTAATCACACCCTGTATATTTTCCCTCTCACACATTGTATTTTTTTATCTCCAGATGTTCAGTTTTGGTCTTAATATCTCCCATGTCTCTCCTTACTACACTCATTTCATTCTTTTATCTTATTGAACACGTATAATATAATAGCTGTTTAATATCCTTTCACTTAAACTTTGTTAGGGCAGGAGGAGCCTTTAGTCTGGGTCTACTATTGCCCAAATATTGAGTAGATACTCTTTTGAGTACTCAAGCCAGTGTACTATGTATTATGAAGCTTCTCCACTCGGGCGGTATGAATAGGTACCATTTCTAGCCATTTACAACCTTCAACAATTTTACATCCATTTCCTTCTGGTGGTGTTCCATAGCTTTGGGTAATTTCTTCACACAAAAGTGCCAATCATCACTGAGTTGAAGAACTGAGGGAAACCTCCAGATCTCAAGAACGCTCTCTGTACTAAAATTTTTTCCCTTTACATTCTACCCTGTGAATTCTGGCTTCCTTGGCTTTCTTAAATTCAAAATGTTGTCTTTGTAACTCAGGGAGTTCATCAGGCTCCACTTGGATTTTTCTTCCTTGCACTATACTCTGGAAACTCTCCAGGAAGTAACTTCAGTGATTGTAGGCATTGCCTCATTTGTCTTTATCTCTTCAGGATTGCTATCTTGAGCTGCTGATGGTCCAGTGTCTGAAATCCATAATTTCATACAAATTTGTCCAGTTTAAAGAAATGTTAAGGTAAGAAAGCAAATTTGGTTCCTCATTACTCCAACATGTTTCTCCATCATGGTCATAAGTGGAAGCTACCTTTATTTTTTATTTTTTTTAAAGATTTTATTTATTTATTTTACAGAGAGAGAAAGCTCAAGCAGGGGGGAGCAGCAGAGGGAGAGGGAGAAGCAGGCTCCCTGTTGAGCAGGGACCCCAATGAAGGGCTCCATCCTAGGACCCTGGGATCATGACGTGAGCTGAAGGCAATTGCTTTGCCAACTGAGCCACCCATGCATCTAGAAGTTGTCTTTATTTTTTAAAAGATATCTTCAGTGATTATATAATTCAAGGTTGCTGATTATTTTCTTTCTGACTTTTAAAAATGGTTAACTATTTTCTCCTGGATTCCATTATCTATAGAGTTAGATGTTAGTCTTATTTTTGTTCCTTTTCAGGTAATATATCTTTTCTTCCTAGATGCTTTTAAGACTTGTCTTTTATATGCAACTAATGAATCATTGAAAACTACATCAAAAACTAATAATGTACTATATATTGGCTAACTGAACGTAATAATGAAAAAAAGAAAAAAAAGATTTGTCTTTTTCTTTTATACTAGCAATTGGCCTATGATGTTCTGGGGTGTAATTTGCTTTGTATTTAGCATGTATAAGGTTTGCAAAGCTTCTTGAATCTTGTTTGGATATCTGTTATCAGTATTTGCTCTTATCTTGGGAAATTATTTCCTCAGATTATTCTTGGCCATTATCTCGTCAAATGTTGCTCTTGTCCCTTTCCACCTCTTCTCCCTTCACTGTCTTCAATAACATGTGTATTCAACGTTTTCACTGTACTTCATGTGTCCCTTACATTTCCTTCTGTATTTTTCATACATTTTAATCTGTGTGCTTTTTTGGTGAATGTCTACTGTTCTATATTCCAGTTCACTTATCTCTCTTCAAATGCATTTAATTTGCTCCTACATACTTGTACTGAGTCCTTAATATCAATTACTAAGTTTTTTCAGATCCAGAATTTACATTTTATTCTTTAAAATATATTCAGCTCTGGAAAGAACTTCATTTAGTTATTTTCCTGAACATGCTAATCATAGTTATTTTAGAACCAATGCCTAATAAACCTAAACCTTTGAGGTTGTTCTACTTGAATACATTCCCCCCTCTTGTTCTTGTTTCTTTCTGCACTTGATAATTTTTTACTTTATGACAGACATACTTTCTAAAATATTATAGAATCTTTGAGTGATGATCTTTTTCTGGAAGACATAGTGTAAGCATATCACCTCAATCCAATCTAGAATTGAACAAAATATTGTCTGGGTTTCAGACTTTGTAAGGTTGATTCTATTTCAGGTTTGTTCTCTAGATGTCCCAACTTAAGCCTGAATATTTACTGGTATCCTGCCTCATTGGTCAGTTATTTTTATTTTTAAGATTTTATTTATTTGTTTATCTGAGGGAGAGAGAGTGAGCGGGGGGAGAAGCAGAGTGAGAGGGAGAGAGAATCTGAAGCAGACTCTGGGCTTAGCATGGAGCCTGAGGCAGGGCTTAATCTCGTGACTCTAAGATCATGACCTGAGCCAAAACCAAGAGTCACCCAGGTGCGCCTCTTTGGTCAGTTTGAACTTCAATTTTTATATTTCCAGGATAGTAAGATTATCAAAAGATCCTTTCAGCTTTCTTCCTACTTTTTGCTTGGTTTCAAAGAACATAGTCCCACGAGGTTTTGAAATCAACAAATGTCTCAAGGAGAAAACTGGTGTGGAGTGCTAGGTACATGTAACCCTGACTCCCTACTTTCCAGGAACTTGGCCAGTTTGGTGTAGCTATGGTTTGGTCTTTCTTTTTGTAGCCTAGAATTGGTAATTGTTTCAAGGGGAAAATCAGTAAATGGAATGCTGGACTCACTTTTACAGCTCTCCTTTTTTTCCAAGATCATGGCTCCTCAATCCTGACTGCTTCAAAAGCTCTTTGATTCTTTAGGCAGATATATTTTTCTGTTTTTTCCTTAGATTTTTCTAGCCAATGGGAGAATCAATGTGCTAGAAGCTTCTATATCGTAGTCAAAAGGGGACATCTCCTTGATGCCCTGTAGTATACTTTGGACTCTAATTTCTTTTCAGTTGAAACAATGAATGTGATGTCATGTAGTAAACTCTTAGCAGCTGGACCTATGTGTAGAAAGGTCACTCAATCAATCCCATTCATTTCTATAAGCAGGATTTTTGTGCAACACCCATCTGAGATTGAATTTTAGGTGATTTAAAACTATAAGAAAGGAGAGGTGACTGTCATTTAAATAGTTATTTCTCTCTTCCATTATTGTACCTAAACTCTTAGCAAAATTTGCTCATATCCTGATTTGTTATTATTAAACAGTCTGTTTGTGATTGCCTAAAAAGCAATTTTTGTTTCATATTTTTCTTTCAGAATTTTATCAATATTGCTCCATTGTACTTGGGACTGAATGATACTTTAGTAAAATTTAGGGACAAGTTCATCCATTCCTTTGCCACAAACTATCATAAATGTCCTTTTTTGGTGATGACTAATAACTGTACACTCCTCTATCCCAGAACCAATCATTCTATATCAATAATCCTGTCTGAAATACAGCTGCAGTTTTTACTTCTTTGCCTCAAATAAGTCTTCTGGGCCAGTATTTTCTGGATCCATAGAAGTCTTTAAAAATAGGAGCAAGGACTTTTACAAGTAGTTTGACTATTTTAAAATCTTTAATGGAAAATAATGAATTTTATCATTAATTAATAATTCTTCTAAGAGGTGTCTGAAGGATAAAGAAACCATCAGGTGCCTAGTTCTTGTCTTAACATATATTAATTCAGCTAATGGTCATCATCTCAGGATGACCTGCAGGTTTGATTGGCAGCCACACCCCTTTGATTATTTAAAGAGTGGGAAATGAATTAATTGTTGTTTTGTGTGGTGTTATAGACAGAGTGTTTTAAGGTATGGGATTCATTTAAAAAATAAAAATAAATAAAATATTACTGGTGATGTAAGCTTTGGCATTCACAGTTTCTTCCAAGGGGAGCAACAATTTTTCCCTCTCTGAACTATATCCATTGTCAGGAATTATACTGAATCCATAGTGATATTGAGGAAGTCCCTCATTCTTCCTGTAACATGGATATTCTAATTGAATTATGTCACTTGGTCACATGGCTCTCCTTTGGGATTACAGGTTAACTTTGTAATGCTCTTTGATGGTAAAAAGAACATATGAGGGTAAAAGATGATAATGAAACATGGATTTTATTTATTAATAACTCCTCATATCTGCACTGGCATCAAGAGTTTCTTTGAATGAAGGAATCTTTCCTTGTGAATGCACTGGCATAATGATACACACAGGACTCAGGCATTTAACAAAGATGGTTTAAGGCCTTGGTTTTAAACTCATTTTGCATTCCTTTAAACCAGAAAAATCTGTTGAGTATCCATGATAATTCCATATGTACAAGAGACAATAAAGGGTCTGAGATCAACATGTAAAATAATCACATACATAGAAAATATTTCCCTCTTTTTTTCTTTCTTGTCTCCTCCAGAGTTAGAATTATTTCAGGCTGATGCTGGTTTATTATTTTATTTTATTTTAGTTTTTTATTAACATATAATGCATTATTTGCTTCAGAGGTACAGGTCCATGAATCATCAGTCTTACACAATTCACAGCACTCACCATAGCACATACCCTCCCCAATGTCCAGCTCCCACACCCCCAAGCAACCCTCAGTTTGTTTCCTGAGATTAAGTCTCTTATGGTTTGTCTCCCTCTCTGGTCCCATCTTGTTTCATTTTTTCCCTCCTTACCCCCCATGACCCCCAGACCCACCTCTCAAATTCCTCATATCAGAGATATCATAAGATAATTTTCTTTCTGATTGACTTATTTCACTTAGCATAATACTCTGTACTTCCATCCACATTGTTGCAAATGGCAAGATTTCATTTTTTTGATGGCTGTGTAGTATTTCATTATATATTGATCTATCTATTTATCTGTAATGAAATATAGAATATATAGAATATAAAGAAGATGTGATATATATCACATCTTTTCTATCCACTCATCTGTTGATGGACATCTAGGTTATTTCCATAGTTTGGCTATTGTGGACATTGCTGCTATAAACATTGGGGTGCATGTGCTCCTTCAGATCACTACGTTTGTATTGGGGGGTATTGAGGTGGTATCTCACTGTGGTTTTGATTTGTATTTCCCTGATACCAAGTGAGGTTGAGCAGTTTTTTATTTGTCCATTGGCCATCTGGATGTCTTCTTTGCAGAAATGTCTGTTCATGTCCTCTGCCCATTTCTGGATTGGATTATTTGTTCTTTGGGTGTTGAGTTTGATAAGTTCTTTATAGATTTTGGATACCAGCCCTTTATCTGATATGTCGTTTGCAAATATCTTCTCCCATTCTGTCGGTTGTCTTTTGGTTTTGTTGACTGTTTCCTTTGCTGTTGAAAAACTTTTGATTTTGTTGAAGTCCCAAGAGTTCATTTTTGCCCTCGCTTCCCTTGCCTTTGGTGATGCTTCTGGGAAGAAGTTGCTGCGGCTGAGGTGGAAGAGGTTGCTGCCTGTGTTCTCCTCAAGGATTTTGATGGATTCCTGTCTCACATTGAGGTCTTTCATCCATCTGGAGTCTATTTTTGTGTGTGATGTAAGGAAATGGTCTAGTTTCATTCTTCTGAATGTGGATGTCCCATTTTCTCAACACCATTTGTTGAAGAGACTGTCTTTTTCCCACTGGACATTCTTCCCTGCTTTGTCAAAGATTAGTTGACCATAGAGTTGAGGGTCCATTTCTGGACACTCTATTCGGTTCCATTGATCTATGTGTCTGTTTTTGTGCCAGAACCATTCTGTTTTGATGATGACAGCTTTGTAATAGAGCTTGAAGTCTGGAATTGTGATTCCACCAACTTTGGTTTTCTTTTTCAACATTCCTCTGGCTTTTCAGGGTCTTTTCTTATTCCATATAAATTTTAGGATTATTTATTCCATTTCTTTGAAAAAGATTGATGGTATTTTGATAGAGTCTGCATTAAATGTGTAGATTGTTTTAGGTATCATAGACATTTTCACAATATTTGTTCTTCCAATCCATAAGCATGGAACATTTTTCCATTTCTTTGTGTCTTCCTCCATTTCTATCATGAGTACTTTAAAGTTTTCTGAGCACAGGTTCTTTGCCTCTTTGGATAAGTTTATCCCTAGGTATCTTATGGTTTTGGGTGTAATTGTAAATGGGATTGACTCCTTAATTTCTCTTTCTTCTGTCTCACTGTTGGTGTATAGAAATGCAACTGATTTCTGTACGTTGATTTTATATCCTGCCACTTTACTGAATTCCTGTATGAGTTCTAGAGGTTTTGGAGTGGAGTCTTTTGGGTTTTCATATCATCTGCAAAGAGTGAGAGTTTGACTTCTTCTTTGTCGATTTAGATGCCTTTTATTTCTTTTTTTTTTCCTGATTGCTGAGGCTAAGACTTCTAGTACTATGTTGAATAGCAGTGGTGATAGTGGACAGCCCTGCCGTGTTCCTGACCTTAAGGAAAAAGCTTTCAGTTTTTCTCCAGTGAGAATGATACTTTCTGTGGGGTTTTCTCTCTTTTTCTCTTTTTTTTCAATCAACTTCTTATATTATCAATTCCTTTTTTAGAAGTTGGTTGAAAAAAGAAAAGAAAAAAGAGAGAAAAGAGACTGGAGACTAGAGCAAAGTCATGCACTAGATTTAGGGTATATTTTGATCTATTAGAAGAAACTGTATCCCAAAATTTTAAAGAAAGAAAAACCTATATGTATACAAAAAATAAAGTCAAATAAATGAAGGGATAGAATATGACTATAACAATAAAAATAAAGAAGGTTTTTTAAAAAGGTATTTATAAGATAAAATAGTTTAAAAAACATTAAAATAGGAAAGAAGAAAAATTCAAAAATAGAATAAGAAAAAGATAAAATTAAAAAAATTTAACTTTGAAAGACTAAAGAATCATGGGGAAAAAAAGACATGAATTCTATGGGCCGTATTCTCAGAGCTCTGAAGTTTTGCAGTTCTCATTTATCAGTAAACTTGGTCTTGGCTGGATGTTCTTGGTGATCTTCTAGGGGAGGAGCCTGTTGGAATGGTTCTCAAATGTCTTTGCCCAAGTTGGAATTGCACTGCCCTTGCCAGGGTCCAGGTTAAGTGTCCTGGTGTGGAGAGCAAATCTGCTCAGATTCACTCCTGGGAGCTTTTGTTCCCTAGGCTCTGGAGGAGGAGAATGAAGATCCCTGCCTCCCAGTCTTCCACCCAACAGGAGCCAAGAGCCAGAGCCCCGCTCCTCAGTGCATCCTCAGAGAAAAGCAGTCAATCCCTCCTGTCTCCCTGGTCTCTGGCCATGCTCTGAGCTCACCTGGCCCGTGACTGAGCATCTCTCTCTCTGGCACATGACCCTGTTTGGAGTCTCCAAACCCAGCTGATTCCTGCTACCTGCTTCTGTGCCACTCCTGCCAGAAGAGGAAGGTGAGTCTCCCTGGATCTGCCACCTGCAGGATCCCTGCTCAAAGACCAGTGGACTGACAGTTTAAGGTAACCCTGAGCTGAGAGCCCACTATTTGGCTCTGTTTCTGCCTCCAGCTTCCCAGCTCCAATACCGGGGAGCTCTGTTATACTCAGACACTCCAGGTCTTTTTGTGACCCTGCAGATCCTGAGGTGACACTGTTCCCATGAGGGCTCCTCACCCTCCACCCCCAGCCTCTGGAGTGATGTCCCTCAGTGGAGCAGACTTCTAAAAGTTCTGATTTTGTGCTCTCTGCTCTACCACTTGCCTGGAGCCAGCCTCTCCTCCCTTCCCACTGCAGTCTATTTTCCTGTATATCACCTGGATTCACTTCTCTGCATGTTTTACCTTCCAGAAAGTGGTTGCTTTTCTGTTCCTAGAATTGCTGCTCTTCTCTTTGATCTCCTATTGAGTCAGTAGGTGTTCAGAATGGTTGGATAACTATCTAGCTGAGCTCCTGGGACATGATGATATTTAGATGTCCTAATCCTCTGCCATCTTGCTCCTCCCATACTGACACTGTTTTAATGTGAATCATTTTGGCACACAACAGTGGGGTTTGAAGTACAAAATGGGTAAGTTAAATAATTCAAGATTCCATACTAGACCATCATCATATAAAGCTTTCTTTTGGGTTTGATTGCTTGTATGTCAAGAAACCAATTGGGTTTTCATTTAATGTGTACTTAGTGTCTCATACTTTCACTATCTTTTCCCAGACTTTTTGTTTATCTCTCCTGAAATTATTCAAAACAAAATGTTTCTTACTAGTTAGACCTCCTGAATGAAGTGATTGAGGCAGGAGTTGCTTAATTATGACCTTCAGGTGTACCTTTGTGTAAGCTATAACACAAACATCTATTACTTTAGATAATAATTCTTAAAACTGATATTTGTTGCCAAAGAGATTATGAAATTGTAAGGGAATGTTAAATTAATGCAGGTAGTGAATTTGGATTTTATATTGGCTTGTACACATAAGACATGTTTAACTTTATCTATTATCTGTACAGTGGTTTTGTTCAATCATCTGGATGTTCCTCCCTGTTCATGTCTCTGTTCTAGACTACAAGCTACTGGAGGTAGCTGTAGTAGACAGTCTACTGGAAGTAGACCTGTGAATTATTGTAAACTTTACTTTCTACATAGTTGAGTACCTCTGAAACTTCTTCCTTTTAATTTTAGGTGATATTATCTAGAAAGTAAATAAGTTTCCACTGCCACTGAAAATCCTATCAAGAGATCTAATGGATTTCATTCCAATGATATAACTGGTTGTTTATCTAAATTGTTTACCTTGAGATGGAAGTGATCAGACCACTAAATTAGGAAGTCTTTGGAAGTCAGGGTAAGGCCTAGGAATAAGAGATATGTAAACAGAGGTTTGTAGCACTTGTAGGACATGTGGATATTTTTTGCTTTTAAAACAAGGAGGGCATGTATTGCATGGAGCACTGGGTGTGGTGCAAAAACAATGAGTACTGTTACACTGAAGAGAAATAAAAAAAAATTGTACTAATATCTCATTAATAAAATGAAATCCTGACTGTTCCATTTGAGTCTTCTGTGATTCTTCAGAACACTTCATAGAACATGACAATGAGGTTAGCCTTTGATGGCTCATAAAACTCTATTATCATTGGTCTGACAGTGAGACTGTGATGTTCATTAATCCATCCATCCAACCACTCAGAATGTATTGTGTTCCAGGTGCTATTAGAGAGCCAAAGAATATAATAGTGAACAAATGAAAAAGAAGGCTGTGGGATAATGTGTGAGGCTGAAGGACTCATATACACAAGGTCCCTGAATGGAGTGGGAGCGGAGTGTTAGTGGGACAGGGAGTACACCGATACAGCTGTATAGTAGTGAATGAAGGGTTATAAAGGCAACAAGATGATGTCTTTAAGGTAGTTGAGATTTGAGAAGATTTAGAGCGTTTGAGTGATATGAAATGACTACATTTTAAAAAATGAATTTATTTTTTTAGAACAACTTTAGAATTACAGGAAAATTGAGAAGATAGTTCCCAAATACAGGGTTTCCATATATCCTACATCCAATTTCCCCTATAATTAACATCTTACATTAGTATGGCAAATTTGTTACACTAAGTGAATTGCTATTAATAAAATATTACTTCATACTAATTATATACTTTATACCTAATGCTCATTTTCTGTTCCAGCATTCTATCTAAGATGCCATGTTACATTTAGTTGTCATGTCTCCTTAGGCTCTTCTAGAATATAACAGTTTCTCAGACTTTTCTTGTTTTTGATGAACTTGACTGTTAGTAGGAGTATTATTTGTCAAGCATTTTGTAGGATGGCCTTCTACTGGAATTTTTCTTGTGCTTTTATCATTAGACTGGGACTAGATTGGGTTTTGGGGAAGAGGACCACAGGGGAAAAGTACTATTTTATCACATCATGTCAAGGGTACATTCTATCAACATGAGTTATCACTGTTGATGTTGACCTTCATCACCTGGTTGAGGTAGTGTGTCAGGTTTCTCCATTATAAAGAACTCATTTTTGCTTTTTTCCATACTGCTAAAAAGACTCACTATGCACTACCTATGTTTAAGAAATGGGGGTTATGCTCCCTTTCTCTGAGGGAAGAATATCTACATAAGTTATTTAGAATTTTTCTGCATGAAAAATTTGTATCTTCTCCTCATTTGTTTATTTATTCAATAATTACTTAGTATTCCAATCTATAAATGTACCACAGTTTATCTATTCATCTACTGAAGGATACCTTGGTTCCTGCAAGTTTTTGGTAATTAAGAATAAACTAACTATAAACATTCATGTGCAGGTTTTACATGGAGATACATTTTCAAATAAGTTGGGTAGATAGCCAAGAGTGCAATTGCTGGATTGTATGGTAAGATCATGTTTTACTTTGTAAGAAACTGCCAAACTATCTTCCAAAGTGGCTATACCACTTTGTATTCCCGCTAGCAATGAATGAATTGCTTGCATTCTTGTCAGCAATTGGTGTTGTTGTTTTTTCTTGTTTAAAGTTATTCTAATAGGGGTGCCTGGGTGGATCAGTGGGTTAAAGCCTCTGCCTTTGGCTCAGGTCATGATCCCAGAGTCCTGGGATCGAGCCCCGCATCGGGCTCTCTGCTCAGCAGGGAGCCTGCTTCCCTTCCTCTCTCTCTGGCTGCCTCTCTGCCTACCTGTGATCTCTGTCTGTCAAATAAATAAATAAAATCTTTAAAAAAAAGTTATTCTAATAGATGTGTAGTGGTATCTCTTTGTTTTAATTTATAATTCCTTAATGAATACATGCTGTTGAGCATCTTTTTGTATACTTATTTGTCATTCTATAGCTTCTTTTGTGAGTTGTCTGTTCAGATTTTTTGCCCATTTTTGAGTTGTTTGTTCTCTTACTTTTGAGGTTTTTGTGTATTTTGGATGCAATTCTTTTAACAGATGTGTGTTTTTTAAGTATTTTCTCTCAGTGTACAGTTTGTCTTTTCATCCTCTTAACAATGTGTTTCACAGAGCAGAAGTTTTTAATTTGAATACAGCCCAACTTAGTGATTTTTTCATTTTTGGATCATGGTTTCAGTGTTGTATCTAAATATTCATTTCCAAACCCAAGGTCACCTAGATTTTCTCCTGTATTTTCTTCTAGAAGTTATACAGATTTTCATTTCAGTTTATGATCCATTTTGAGTTAATTTTGGTGAAAAATATAAGATCTGAGTTAGATTAATATATATATATTATATATATAATATAAATATATGTAAAATATATATATATGTGTGAATAAAATGAGCATCCATTTTATTCAGGACCATTTGTTGAAAAGACTATCTTTTGTCCACTCACCTTTTGTCAAAGATAAACTGATAATATTTGTGTGGGTCTATTTCTGGGCCTCTACTTTATTTTGTTGATCTCTATATTTATTCTTACATCAGTGCCATGGTGTCTTGGTTTCTGTAGCTTTGTAATAAGTCCTGAAATCAAGTAATGTGAATTTTCTAACTTCATCATTGTTTAGTGTTGTGTTGACTCATGTAGGTTTTTTACCTCTCCATACAAATATTAGAATAAGTCTGTCAATATCTACAAAATAGCTTCTTGCAATTAAAAATTTTTTTTAAATTGTCAGAGAGATGGAGAGAAAGAGAGCGAGCACAGGCAGACAGAGTGGCAGGCAGAGGCGGAGGGAGAAGCAGGCTCCCTGCGGGGCAAGAAGCCTGATGTGGGACTCGATCCCAGGACGCTGGGATCATGACCTGAGCCAAAGGCAGCCACTTAACCAATTGAGCCAATCAGGCATCCCAGCTTCTTGCAATTTTGATTGGGATTTCATTGCATCAACTTGGGACATTTCAACAATATTGAGTCTTCCAATCCATGAACATGGAATGTATTTCCATTTCTTTAGATCTTTGATTTCTTTCATTGAAGTTTTATAGTTTTTCTGCATATAGATCCTATAATATATTTTATTAAATTTATACCTATGTATTTCATCTTTTGGATGTTATCATAAGTGACATATTTTAAAAATTACAAATTTCAATTGTTTATTGTTGGAATATAGAAAAGCAATTGAATTTTGTGTATTAGCATTGTATCCTGTGCCTTTCTATACTCATTTAGTTCCAGGAATCTGTTTGTTCACTTGTTTTGTCAATTCTTTGGGATTTTCTGCATAGATAACCATGTCATCTGTGAACAAAGACAGTTTTACTTCTTTCCAAAGCTTACACATTTTATTTCCTTTTCATTTCTTATTTCACTAGATAGGACTTCCAGCACAATGTTGAATCAGAATGGTGAGAAAGCATATCCTTGTTTTTTTGTCAGTCATAAGGGGAAAGTATTTGGCTTCTCACCTTTAAGTATGATATTAGCTGCTATCATATTGAGGTATTTCTTGCTATGGTGAATATCTTATCTGTGACTGGGTGTTAGATTTTTTCAAGTGCTGATGGCCTGATAGAATAAGTTAGAAAGTGCTCCATCTGCTTTTATCTTCTGGAAGAGATTATAGAAAATAGGTCTAATTTCAACCTACATGTTTGATAGAATTCACCAATGAACACATCTGGGCCCAATACTTTCTTTTTTTTAAGGGAAAGTTGTTAATTATTGATTCATTTTCCTTATTAGAGATAAGCTTATGCATAGTATCTTTTTCTCCATATGTGAGTTTTGATAATTTGTTCCTTTAAGGAATTAGTTCATTTCATCTCAGTTATCAAATTTATGGCCATAGGGTGAGTATTTCTTAATTATCCTTTTAATTTCTGTGGGATCAGTAGTGATGAGCCCTATCTCACTTTTGATATTGGTGATTTGTGTCCTCTAAAAAAAATTCTTGGTTAACCTGTTTTCAGTTTATTAATTTTATTGATTTTTTCCCCCTAAAGAATTAGTTTTTTGTTTCATTAATTTCCCTCATTTTCTTGTTCCCATTTTATTGGTTTCTGCTTTTAATTTTATTATTTCCTCCCTCCTGGTTGCTTTAGGTTTATTTTGTTCTCTTTGTTTGTTTCTTGAGGTAGGAACTTAGGTTATTTACTTGAGATCTTCCCTGTCCTCTTTTTTTGTATTACTGTGTTATGTTAATCACCATACAGTACATCATTAGTTTTTGATATAGTGTTCCATGATTCATCGTTTGTGTATAGCACCCAGTGCTCTATGTAATATGTGCCCTCCTTAATACCCATCATCAGCCTCACCCATCTCCCCATCATCCATCTTCTGATTTAAGCATTTACTAATATAAATTTCCTCTCAGCACCAATTTAGCTTTATCTCACAAATTTTAGTATTGTCTGCTTTTATTCTCATATATTCTTTCTCTGTCTTTTAAAATGAAAGGTCTTTGACTCATAGATTATTTAGAAGTGTGTTACTTAATTTCTAAGTATTTGATGTTTTCCTGTTGTCTTTTTATAACTGATTTCTATTTTAATCCATTATGGTCAGAGAACATTCTGTCTGAGTTCAATTCTTTTAAATGTGTTGAGGTTGGTTTTATGACTCAAGATATGGTCTACCGTAGTGAATTTTCCAAAGATGCTTGAAAAGTACATGCATTCTGTTGCTACTGTTGGAATGTTGTATAAGTGTCAATTAGACCGTGATGGTTGATCAGTTCTACATCCTTGCTGATGTGCTGTCTAGTAGTTGTATCAATTGCCAATAGTTGGGCATTGAAGTTCTAACTATAAATATCCATTTACCTATTTCTTCCTTTAGCTCTTCTAAGGAGCTCTACTGGTTTTTGCTTCATGTATTTTGATGCTCTGTTATCTGGTTCATGCACATTTAGGATTGATATAGATCATCTTATGGATTGATACATTTATCATTATGTAATATCCCTCTTTGTTCTGAATAATTTTCTTTGCTCTGAAGTTGACTTTATCTCATATTAGTGTAGTTGGAGTTGCATTTTTTACATCAATGTTTCCATGATACAGAGATCACAAGTAGGCAGAGAGGCAGGCAGAGAGAGGGGGGAAGCAGGCTCCCTGCTGAGCAGAGAGTCTGATGCAGGGCTCAATCCTAGGACCATGAGATCATGACCTGAGCCGAAGTCTTTGCTTCTATTTTCTATTTTCTTGTTTCATGAGAATTTGCAGTTGATTGTTGAAGCATTTCTACAATTGTTGCTCTAAAATCCTTGTCAGATAAATCAACATCTGATTCAACTTGGTACTAACATGAGTTAATTATCTTTCCTCATTCAGACTTGGGTTTCCTGGTTCTTGGTATGGGGAGTGAATTCAGATAGCATCCTATACATTTTGAACATGTTAGAGGATACTCAGTACTGTTTAATTCTGTTTTAGCAGACAGTCACTCTATTTTGGTTAGTGTCCAGTTTCTGGCCTAACTTTGTGGACTTAAGTTCCAACAAAAGTTTACTTCTCTGAGCCCTTGCAATACTGTTCTGGCCTGCTTCATTCTTCTGGTGCTTCTGGGCTTCCCATCAATCTTTGCTAGTTTCGTCTGTGGGGACCAGATATGTTTCCCAGAGATGTCTGCTGCTCCTGAGATGAGGCCTGCATCTCATTCCTCTGGCTGGGGGTTGTGGGGCAAGAGGACTTTGCTGCTGCTGGTGTTGCTTATAGACTGGACTGCCCATGGGCACCTGGTTATGGAGTGGAGTCTGGAATATCCTGGAGCTTTGCTG